>VYZS01092761.1:1716-18504 GCA_013400695.1 Neodrepanis coruscans | reverse complement strand
GCTTTCATCTCACATCCTCTGCTTTTTTTTTTATGTCTTTGCCCTGTTTGGTGCCTTGCCTATTCAGGCTTCATAAGTGAAGGGTCCTTCTGTGCTCCCTGCTAGGGGCAAAGCCTCTTCCAAACCTGTCCTGCCCCATGAATGGCAGGTATGGCACACAGCATGTGTTAAGGTGCACAGAAGTCTGCCTACTGGGTGAGCTGCTACTGCAGCTGCCACAAAAAAATGACACCAACAAATGGGCACAATGGGTCAGATGGATGCCTCCATATCACTGTGCTGCACTGACCAAAACCAGGTAAGTTTCAAAAAAAAGATTTTAAGCAAATAAATCCTCCCTTAAGACAGACATGGCTAGGAGATTACACAACATGGTGAGTTGTCTTATCCTCTGGTTTGTACTCTAACAGCCCAGAAATTTTCACCCTGTAAAACCAAAGCAGCTTCACTAAGAGTCAGTGGGTTTGGTTTGGGTTTGTAGTGCTATAATTTGAAGCAGTTCAAGTTTGTGTAGGTATTCAATATATCTTCGCTCTCTAAACACTTGCTCTCTATATCTCATTGCATATCACATATAAACAATGTTTTTCTCAAAAAAAGCATGAAAAAAGCGAAGAAGCTTCTCTCTATTTTCCTGCAAAGCCAAATTAATGAGAATGAAAGAATGAATTATGAATGCCTTTCAGTTCAGCTTCAGAAATATGAGTACCAAATTCCCTTCAATAATGTCAATTAATATGGAACATGCATGTGTTCATTAGAAAACATAGTCTGTCAAGATAGAGAGATAATATTGTGAGTTATTTAGCATTTGTGATTTAGCATTTAAGTACTAAAGTATCTTTTCATTTGAAAGCCAGATGGACCTCTACCAGGACAGCTAACATGGGAGAGAATATGAATAATATGAAAAAGTAGAGAGATACAGATATGGCACAACCCTTCTACTTTTTGTAGGTCACAATGATAAGTTAATGTTAGTTTGTAGTTGCACATCTCACTCAGTTTTTACATTGTCTGGAATGTGCTAAACATAGCAACACCACTTTTATTGCCAGTACCTTTATGTATAAAGCTAATAAAACTGGACCAGGGACGTTTTATGACATATCCACACCATGTAGCACATGCCAGTGTCTTTCGTAGGTTCAACACATGCCTTGCAATCTAATATATAATTACTATTTTTCGCCTGTTTATTTCAGTTCAAAGTGTATATAATATGTTGCAGCTTACCAGATTTCATAACAAGATGCTGAGGTTATACCTTGCGTGTCCTGGGGTAGGTAGGCATGAGGGGACCTCCTGAGGGTGCAAAGCCTGAGAGGATGGTGTAATGGATGGAGTTAAGCAAACCACAGAAGCTGAAAGGAGCCAGACAATGTAGCGTTCAATGTACCACACAGCTGGGAATAGTCCTTGTGTACACTTTTCCTTGGCTCGTGTCAGGAGTATGCTAATAATTAGACAGCAAAGGCAATCTGCAGTCCAGCTTGCTCCCTGGACCTGTTTTATTCAGCTGCCTAGATGTACATATGACTTCATTGATACAGCACTCACAGAGACAAGAATCAGACACTGCCTGGGAAGATCCTGCTGATAAAGGCTGGAGATGCATTCCCTCCTGGATCAAGATTAAAGACACCCTTAGGGAGCTGGTTATAAATTCCTAACTCTCAGGTTGCCGCTATTTCCTGAACTGAGCTAGAGGAGCACTATGCTAGATGACTGTGGGTAATGGGATATTTAGCACTATACATGGATTGGTGAAACTGGTGTTGAGCCTACCTTCTCAGCACTCCCATGCTTCCCTTCACTCATTTCCCTGAGTGTAATGGATTGGGAATAATTGTCCTGGCCAACAAACTCCATCTTCCTCCAGAATGCAAATATCAACTTAGCAGGTGTTGCTCCAGTTTCCTTCTGTACTGTGAAGGGGAGCAGAGCTGGGGCAAGGATGTGCAATGATTCTCTAGATATGCCAGTTTTGATTGTTAATGCAGTTTTAAGAACAGTCATAATCATTCAGTGTTCTGTGACTTTAGTGCTTTTGGATATTAACATTTCTGAGGTGTGAGTCTCAATTATTGAAATGGCCAAGATTCTGGCAAGAAACCACAGGGAGGAAATCAGTTCTGTGCAGAAGATGCCAGGAGGCAAATATTATTTACATAGAGTGCAGAACTACAGAAATATAGCAGTATGCAAATTTCTTGACAGATGCCCTGCTTGGCAGCTGCTCAGATGCAAATTTCACTCTCAGCCAGATCTACAAAAACACAGATCAGTAATCCAGGGTAGATGTGATTTGGTAGAAATTCTAGATAACTCCCCAAACTACTATAGAATTTACAAAGAAATGACAGATCAGGGAACTGATAAAGTTTGTGGGCCTGAATCAGGTGAGGTCTCAAAACATGAGAAAACTCAGTGAAGTCAAGAGAGACTGTTACATTTGTAATCTATCAAAAGATTATTTGCTTGACTCTCTAATATAACATAAGGCTATGCCGAAGAAGGTTTGGCTTGCTAGGGTGCCCTGTTAAATGAGGGCACAAGTCTGAGGACTACTACCTAGTCCTGTTATGAAACTAAGATCAAAACCATTAATTTCTTGTGTCTGTTTGGTGCCCTCCAAAAGATGAATTTGACAGGTGTGCTTCTCACATGGCATCTGATGCTACCAGGCACCCAGTGCTAACACAGCAGACACCCAGTGTGGATCATGCCTCAGATAATAGGTGAGAGCTCATAACCATATCTGTTTAGTGGTTAAATTTAAGCCCTTGTTTCTAATAATACCTACTGAAAATGAAAAGCTTATGAGACTTGAAAGAAAATTCTGAATTGTTATTTCTTTCTTTAGGAGATGCAGAATAGAAAGGTGGTAGAATTTCAGTTTAAGTTTAAGGCTTTTATAAGTTTTTAATCATATCCTGAGGACCTTTAAGTATATTTAACCCAGGATCCAGCTATGACCTGTCTATCAG
Source organism: Neodrepanis coruscans (assembly GCA_013400695.1). Taxonomy (NCBI): domain Eukaryota; kingdom Metazoa; phylum Chordata; class Aves; order Passeriformes; family Philepittidae; genus Neodrepanis; species Neodrepanis coruscans. The sequence goes on along the minus strand of VYZS01092761.1, from coordinate 15,514 downwards.
AAGGCATTTTCATGTTATTAACAGTCTGACGTGGTTCACTGGGAAGGTCTCTTTGAGCTATGACTAAACATTCAACACAATAGTTGATTATATGCAAGATCTGCTTGCATTTAAGGGAAAGACATTTCTATTTTTGATTGCCAGAAGGTCTCTGAGCTCTGCCTCATGCAAAATACACAGTGGCTATGATTTTTCTTTGAAACCAGCAGCTTCCTGCAGTGGAACATCAGTGTGACAATTGTGTGCACTCCTATCACAGGATGCTGGGAACACAGACTGTGTAATATGTCCCCGTGGAGGCTACAGGGCAGTCTTACCCCCTGTCCAGATCAAGAAAGGTTAAAACAATGCCAGTGCAAATCTGTTAGTTAGGTTTTATTCTACAATATCTTTCAGGCAATACCAATACTGCTCTTCAGTTAATGTAAGGGAAATCCTGCTACAGTTTTCAGACAATTTCTACTTTGAAGCACGTCTAATTCTGGAGTCACAGCCCTTGGCATACTCCCTGCACCTGGCTCCCTATCCTGTCACAAGCCAGGTGAGCTGCTTTCTCTTCAAGCAACCTATCTACTCTGCTACAGAAGCATCCTGCCCCCATCTGTATCCCTCATCATCTTCCCTTCCCACCGGTCAAATGTTACTTTTTAACTCTAAATAAACACTCTCTGCTCTGGCCAGGGCACATGCAGCACAGCTGTACTGGAACGCAGGCACAGCTCTTGCCTTGGTGTGCGGTGAGCAGGATGGTAAAGCTGCAACAAAAGCTGAAAGCAAACCAGGCCATAAGTAGCAAAACTGTACCAGCAGATCTGAGTTCGGGATTTCTTGATCATTTGCCTTTATTTAGGGACTATTTATGCCACCTATTAACCTTATTGAACCGTGACATGTGTTACACAGATGGAAAAACTAAAACAAAAATAATCGCAGCGGTTTTCCCAGCTCGTGCAGAGCAGCAATAAAAGACGAGAGGAAGCACCGGCGAGTGCCGGTGTCTAACGATGTCCGTGCACAAACTGAGCAGGTACCAACCCAGGCTGAGAAAATATGGTCACGACGTGGAACACGTTCACGCTCTTTGGTGAGATCACTGGTGCATTCCCCTGAATCTCAAGCCCTCCGCACCCGCGGGTTGTACACACACTAGGTGGTGCTGGAGGGACGGAGAGACCCCGGCTGCGGTGGGCGGGAGGGACTGAGGCTGCACCCCCCGCTCCTCTCCCCGGCTGCGGCTCTGAAAGTGTTTCCTCCGGAATGCCTGACTGAAGATAACAGGATCCCTTTCATATATATTAGGCCAACACGGGCGCAAGGTGGGTAAACATCACGAGCAGACTCATCTTTCCGCTCAACGCTGCGACGGCAAAAACTCACTTGTCTGAAATAACATGCTGCTGAGGTTTTTTTTTCTGGCCATCTCTCCAACAACAAAGCAGCTTTTGGAACACATGGATTACACGTTTAAAAAGAAATAATTACAAACCAGTCATCTGAGTTGCCCTTCTGCAACAAATGTAAGACTTGGTGTTACCCATAAAATCAATGTCCTGCATATGCTAACTTGAATCTTTATAAATGTAGAAAAGCATGTCACTTATGTAAGGCTAAGAAATGATGCACACACATGAATGGTCCCTGGTCAAAATAAATAATAAAAAAAGTCTGTGTCACGTTATTAAAAAAAACCTTTCCTTTTCGGTTAAAATCCCTATTTTTAGTTATGTAAAAGTCCTCTTGGCAGCTTGCAATGTGTTCTGTTCAAACAGGAGCTTGTACTCAATCACACTTCTTTTTCTTTTTTTTTAAATACTATTCCCATTTAAGCCCTTAACAAAAAAACATTAAGAAAGCAGAAAACAGGGATAAAGTCATCTTTGTTTCAACTTTTCCTGTCCCTTTTTACTAGAAGGGAAAAAATGTATCTGATAAATGAGCAGTCCTTAGGTGTTGGGGAGAAGAGCTATATGACCTGTGTACTTGGGAACTGGCCGTTTTACCGTTCTTCTAAAGGCTGGGTGATATAGTAATATAGAGTAATACAGTTACTAAATTCACTTTTTTTGGAAAAGGAAAATATTTTATATGTTTTCAGTAAAGATCATTATTTTCTTAAACCACTAATTTACACAAAGGTTCATGACACAATGCTTTTTTCTGAAAGCTCAAACCAATTCATCATTCAAGGGATACTATTATTACCATTCCAGGAGGAAAATCCAGATGCTGAGAAGCAAGTGTTGTACTCCTTTTCCCACAGTGGCAGTCAAAATGTCAGGACCTCAGTGTCAGCATGCCAGTGCAGGAGGCACTGAAAGAATACATAGAACAATTATGATGACAAAGGAGCCAGCTGGAGATGGAAAAGATAGCTGGAAATGCAGTAGGGGTTATATGGCATCTCTTTGCATAGAAGTCTTGGGACAGAATTTATTTAAGGGGGCAAGAAAAGTGTACACATCCCATGGGACAGAAGTGGGGTGAGAAGAGTGTAGAAGGGAGCATGCTGAGCTGTTTGGACTCTGAGCATTTCATCCAAACGGCTATATTGTTAAAACTCTTGAGCAATAAAGCAAATTTTCATTCCAATTTAAGATTCAATGGGTTTAGAACAATCAGTAGAAGAAAGAGAGAAAAAAAGTCAAATCCTCAGAGGATTTGGTAATGACTAACAAAAACAGTTCTTGTGCATTGTTCAAAATGAATGGTATTCAGTATAACTGCAGAGAGAGGATTTAATGATACAATCCACTGTGGCATTCTCTGTGAGTAGATGTGTGATGGCCCACGATGTACAACAATACTTAGCCCAAGTCAATGTTGTCTGGTCAATGTGTAACACAGATCATTCTTGATATGCCTTATTACCACTGCTGGGATGGCAAACACTGGAAAGACCAGGGCCTGAAGGTAAGTACCAATTGCTTAAAACTCTTAGAGGGCGTTCACTCACACAATGTAAGTCATATTGGCCACTTAAATTATTGCTTATATTCACCCCCATCTCCTTTCTGGCCCAGTGTCTTATATCTCCTTTCTGTGGGTATCACCTTATCTTTAGCCGAGATATGTGGCAAGAACATGCCTGGGACACTAACCATGTCCTGGATCTCTAGCTGAGAAGATGCTTTTCAACAGGGCAGCAGATGGAAAACCCTGGGAAAACTGTAAAGGCTAAATAGGACAGCTCTGGACTTTCCATCACTTTGCTACCAGAAGCAACGAGGGCTGCTCCAGTTACTAGCTCCTGTTGCTCACAGCTGGGAGCCAGCTCTGGCCAGTCCATGCCAGCAGTGGGCTGCTGCCTTCCCATGCCAGCCCTGCTGAAGGTGCTTTCACACTCAGAGTTCAAGAGCTCAGATTAGTTATCTTCCTTCTCATAGAAAGCGCTCTGCATTAGGACTCTGGAGGCTTAAATTCATTTGTCAGGTTAAGTACAGACTTTGTGTGCAACCTTGAGCAAGATCTTTAATCTGCCTGAGTGTCAATATCCTTTGAAAAGGGGCAGTAATTCTTCCTTAATTCCTGAGGGTTTGGAGAATAAAACTGGTAAATAACAGAGCAGCACTCTGCTACTGACAGCATGGCTGGCACAGCTCTCCTGCCTGTACTGAGTTCCCTTGCTAACCACCCAGAATGTGTTGTGGATCTGGGGCACTTGCAGCTAGTACTTTCATGAAACAGAATATAAAATCAGAAGGAAGCAGTGGCTAGAGGGAAATTGTATGTCCCCCGACTAACACACCTTTAAGCACCCTTCAAAGTTTTGAAGCATTCACTGGGGAACTATGCTGCCGAATTATATCTAATGCCTAAACTCAGTCAGATATCTTAGGTGCTGCCAGCACTCGTGTACAATCGTTCTCTCCACAGGCACACGTGGAAATTGTGATAAAGATGTAGAAAATACCAATGCCAGAGCAAGGCTGCTTTAGTGGCACTTCCCAAAATCAAAGTAAAAACTGAAGAAGACAGCAGGTCCCTCGTGCATCAGATTTAGGTTGCCTGTTCCTTCTCTTTAACCTTAGCCTGCTCCCTTTTTAGTATTTCCCTTTCACACGTTTTCTGCATGCAGGTCTGCAGTTTTCCTTCCTGCTGAGTTACAAACCCACTGCCGCTTTATTCCTCCGCTTGGCACTTCCCTGCCCCGGCTCAGAGCACGTAGACTTCATCCCCTTGATGATCAGCTGAGGAGCAGATGGAGGATCAGAGGAACAGTATGGCTGCTTTACGAGGTTCACCCCCAGCAGCACTCATGGAAACAACCAAAGACTGACCACAAGCTAGGATTTCAAGTGCTTCAATATTCAAATTTGGAATATAGGGGAAGGTCAAAGTCATAGGTCCCAGGGATTATATAATTTTGGATTATTCTCATCTTTCATTTAAAGCAAAGTTTCTAGTGTTCATATTCTCAGACAAAGACTTGGAAATTGGAATGACTAAGTCCTTGAACATCAAAGGGCAAATAAAAGAGTCCAGAACTGATTTTTTTTTCTTTTTTAAATCTCATGATTTTGCCATCAACCTCACATAGTGTTGGAGAGTAGCTCAGGATTTTTGAGCATGAAAGTCTGGCAGGAAAGCAGATGCCTCAAAATCATAATGAATTGAGGCCACAGTCAGCTTTTAAGAAGGCTTCTCCCTTGCAGCTAAGACAATACCAGGGTTTTGCAGAAGGGTTTGGTCTTCCTCAAGCAAACTCTCACTGGTGAGAATTGCTATCACTGGCCATCACAGGCATGGATATTTTATTATTTTAATCCCAATTAAAGAGGAAATTTATGTTTTAAGTGGCTGCTACACCACTGCTCAAGGCAGTGAAGACTGCAGGCTCATCCAGATGCCCAGAGGAGGTCTCCCAGGCTCACCTTCAGGGCCAGCACAGCTTCTTTAAGGGACAGCAGTGCCACATAGTTGCAGCCATATGTTGAATGTAGTAAAGGCATATGGAGCTAATTATGTAAATAAACAACTTGGTCCATGATGATTCTAAATAATGCAAAACATAAAGAGGCAAAACACTAATGTTCTATCTAATGAAAATAGATTCTTAGGGTGATTAATTTACAATAAAGAGAAACTGCATATGTCAAAAATAGTGCGTCATCGTATGATTTAATATAATCAGGCACAGCTGCATTGCTCTTGATGTTTGTGAACAATGATCTTGTTCACCTCCTCCTGCATCTGTACCACAGTATTAAAAAGAAGAAAACTGCACAGTAGAGCCAGCAAACACTTGTGAGAAAAATATTTTAAAAGCATTTTGAAAAATATTTACCATCCTTTGGGATGTTTGAATGCTTGGGGTTGTGTCAAGAAAGAAGCATATGCTGATATCCTCAAAAACAACACAAATGGTCAACAGTCTGCACAAAAGGGACTAGCTCAATACAATAGGCCACTGTTACTCTGTGACTCTTAGCATTGTTTACCTCTCACACAGCTTCCAAGTACAAATGACTTCAAACAAACTACACTAAGACTTTAAACTGAATCCACCCAACAGGTTAATAAAACAAATATTGATTGGTTTTGAGAGTTATTACAGTAAACAAACCCTTTTTTATTAAATGAGTTCCTTTGTTCAAGCAATACTGTCCAGAGCCTTCAAGCAACATATTACAATCACAAATCCTCGGTTAATAGTTCACAGTGTTTGCCTTCAAATTTGAGTTTATTTGTATCATATGGATAAATACAGATACATGAAAAGATACGGGAAAGCACTTCATGCAGACAAAGGAAAGAAATCATGCCAAAATCAAAAATATGCTAGAAATTCTAACAACTAAGAGCAAAAGTAAAATTTTTTCAAGTGCATATAATAATTGATACACCTAAATCTCATTCCGAAAGCTGCAAGTTGTAGGCACTTTTACCTTTTTACCTCTAGAACCCCAACCTTTGCAATGCAGACAAAAATCACATGAGCATGCCAATGCCCTTTCACAAGGTCTTCCACAAATGATCCAAAGGACTTGGAAAGAATCTTAACGTGGCCCAGCACAGAAATGCAACCCAGATGCTTGAGAGAAAGGGCAGAAACAGCAAGGATGCAGTAACAAGGGAAAGATTGTGGAGAATTACTGCCTCAGGTGCAGGCTGATTTAGATTGCTCAGACCTTGTAGTCTGATTACTTGACAGGAAGTAAAGGCACCTAAATGACTTTAGGTCCTCACCCCACTTTCAAAAGCATCTTGGGCTCAAAGAAACGATTGTCAAGAGATTATCTAGAACGAAAGGAGTGACCAGGAACTCCAGCTCTGCCACCTTGTGCAAATGCTTCAAGATGTGGATTGAGGACATCAAGCGTGTCAAACAGATTTAAACAAGTATCTTCCAAAAGTAACAGATTCTCCACATGGTTTTGAAACTTTTGCCCACAATCAAATCAGATTTATTCCCACAATGTCATGGTTTTACCACAAATTTAGCGATTTTGGACAAGAGATTCCAAGAGAAGCCACAGACACACCCCAAAAATGAAGAAAACACACAAATATCACAGTTTATTTCGTGCACACACAAAACCCGACAAATAAAGTGCAACAAAACAGACAAATTAAGTTTCCCAGGGCTCGTGTTGGCATGAGGACGCTCTGGAAATAGTGCTGGTCTCTCTCTGGGCCCCTGGAGAGACGCTGGGGTAATTAGAGGGAGCACGTGGCTGATTTGAGGACCGCCCTAGCAGGGCGAGCTTCCACCCGGCTTTGACTGAAGGAAAAACACTCAAGAAAATTAAAAACCGCGAGCACCCCCCTCCCTCCCCNTCGTGGCCTGCGCCGCTCCTGCTGGCCGCACCGAGCCATGCCAGGCCGAGCTGCGCTGCCGCTCCCGGGTCCGGTACCAGCTCCACGCAGGGCCCCACCCGGCGCTGCTCCCCTTGGCCCACGGAGAAGGGCGGAGGGAGCGCCCTCGCACAAGCGCCGGCCCGGGGATGAGCCCCAAGAAACGGCGCCCAGCAGCTCCTCTCCACGCTGCCCCGCGCTCCAGCCCTGCTCGCCCTCGGTAGGTGGACGCCCGGGGACAGAGGGAGGCAGAGGCGGGGGGCTCGCTGAACTTGCGCCGGCCGACGGCAACTCGCCAGGCTGAATCCTCCGGGCGGACTGCGCCCAGGAGACGGAGGGGCGGTGGAGGCGGTGATCCGCCGGACCCGTGCCGGCCGACCGTCCCCGCTCTCGCCCGTCCTCACCCCCGGCCAGAAAAAAACGGCTTTTAACGAACCTATAACACACAAATAACAGCATAGTCTAAAAACAGAAACATATCTAGCCATGTACATCTTATTTTTTTCTATTCTCTAAACACAAAACACACATTAGAAACATATGCACACACAGAGTGATCAGTAGGTAACTGACAAGATTCACTAATAATATTCTAGCCTAGTAATCTCAAATTAGGGAGTGGTTCATACTTGTCATGGAAGTGTGAAAAACCATAGAACATCAAAGGTGAAAATACTGTCAGAAGTTAGCCAAGATATTCAATACTCCCATACAAATGGATTAAGATCAGTAGTGCTGACAATTCCTGTAAACCCAATTCAGTCAGTGGACTAGACTTACAATTCCTTTGTGTTAATAAGGTACTGCAGAGAGAAATGGCAAAAAGGCAGGTAAATATCAGCAGAGGATGATTCTCCAGACATGTGAGCAAGCCATAGAGTGGTATCTTCAGGTAGCATTCACTGCTTCTCATTAGCTCCATATACACATCACTTAAATAATCATCTCTGCTCCTGGCCATGTAAAGCAAGTTGTACTAAGTACATCAGCACAGAGCAGACACTTGGCCACTGCATGACTTCAGTGTGATACAAACATTTTTGCACCTGGATTTATTTTTGGCATTCAAACAGGCCCTGTTTGTCTTTTTCTTGCTAATTCACAACATACAGGCAATTCTTGATAAAGAATTCTCAACAGAGCCCAGTCAGTAGTGAAGACCGGCATGGTACTACAATAAGTCTCTCTAACACAAGGCACGGTTTCTAAGTGACAGCATAAGGTATCAAGAAATTACACCATCACTGAATGAAAGTGAAATGCATATCGAGTGCTCAGCATCTGCCTTAGCTTATGGGCACAGCATTCTGCAAATCTTGTAAAATCAGGCAGTTGATCTGATAAGATATTCTGCATCACTGGGGCTTTCCCTATCTGAGGACAGAATCAAACGCCGTGAGCTTCGCTCAGAGTATCTCACTTGCAGCAAGACTTCTTTGCTGGAAGAGTTATGCAATCTTTGCTTACATCTTATCACCAGCAGTGCAACAGTCAGACTTCAGGGTTTGTTGTCTCGCAGGCACCTACTTTATTCTCATCGTTACGGAGCAGCATTAGACACACAGCCTCAGAGAGAAAGAACAACAGGGAGGGAATGAGTGATAATAAACAGAAAGAGCTTGCAGAGTTAGCACCTGCAAAGCAGACTTAGGCTGATGCTCACTTCATTGATGTGGGGCATTTCTTGCATCTGGAGTGTCATGATTAAGAGAATAAAATATATGTTCTACCACACTGAGTGCCAGAGGTAACTGTCATGTTCACTCACACTGCACTACTGAAGGATAATATAGGCTATTAATTAGGCTTGGGTAGAACAAAATATATTTTAAGAAATCACTTAAAGGACCAATGAAATACAGAGAGCAAGTTTCTAAAATGGAGAATAATATTTTCTATCCTTAATAAGTGAGAGGTTCAACTAAGAGCTCCATTTTTTTAAAGTCAGTTCAGGAGCTTTTTTACAAGTGTCTATGTCCAAACAGTAACACATACACTGAGGCTTTTGTGTACTTATGCACTCAAACTTCACTAAGTTGTGGGGTTTCTGTTGACCTTCTCTGTCCTTCATGATGGTGCTGAGCAAACTACTTTGAGTTTCTGAGCCATTCATTGCTTTCCTTGATGACCAGTAAAAGCTGAAATACCCTTAGATGAGGAGAGGGACCAACCTTGCTTTGCCCTGCATGGCTCCCATGTACCATTCCCAAATATGAGATCTGTCGAAGGCGAATCCTCAGAAACACAGCAACCTCCTCTGCTCTTACTCTACCACAAGTCCTTCGTGCCACCTCTGACAGTCTATAGCTGAAACTGTGGGTGCAGCTTGTACCACAATTCATGTCCAAAATTTTTTACAGTATTTTGAAAGCAGAAATACATTTGTATAACCAGAAAGTACTAAGGAATCAGTTCTACCTGCTGCTGTGCATATGCTTGTCCTTCCAGTTTCCAAGAACTGGTTCCAGTAGGACTTGCCAAGGATCAGTCTAAAGTAGGAGCTCTCTAACAGAATTGAGTTTTATGGTCCCAATTTTTCGCAAATCGTGTCGAAACAGCAAAAAAACATGCTGAACAAACACGTATCTAGACCCAAGCACAGCCATGAGAAACTGATAGCCAGAGGAACCAAAAAGCTTCAGAATAAAATATGAGGTTGCATATCAATAACAGAAAACAATGTATTGCAGATAAATTTAGAATTTTTCCTTTCCTTAGACACAGGAAAAAAACAAATCTTTGTTTCGATCAGACATGGAAATAAAGGGATTAAAAAAATCAGACAAGTGATTTGTAATTGGTCTCCAGACTGTATCCTTTTCCTTGAGTAAAGTGCGTGCAAGTGAATAAAACTGCAAGGATGGACTTTATTAGCTACAGCTTTCCTTCCTCACTCTGAGATTAGAGGAATACTTTAACCTTGACACTTTCATCTTATACTCATAAAGCTTCAGTTTTAACAGTCCCTTCTTCTTTCCTCTTCACTTGTCTGGTTCTGGCACATAATTTTCTAAATTAGAAGAGGCTCCTGTCTTAAAAAGCAAGAGAATTCTCACCTCTCTTTTTTTAGCAAGAGAATGGAGAAATTCAGAGTGGTTAATACATCCGGAGGTCTATTGCAGATGGCAGAAATACAGCAAAAGCAGAGGTTTATATAAATAAGACTTTTGAAAGGATGCATCCGGCTGTCCTTTAAGTACCAGAAAGGAAAAATAGAAGGAGCATGATTTTATTTATCAGATAGTAATGTAAAGCCAAGTATACAAATACATGTTACTTATATATTAGTGACAAACTGTATTTCTTTGAAGTTTCCTTTATGCTAGAGAAGTTTCTGAAGGGATTTTCAAAAGCACTCAGCACGGTTCCAGCTCTGTGCTGAGCAGCGTGTATGAATACTGCTCCTGCTGCGGTTCACAAAGCCAAAACTGGGCCATTACAAAGTATCCACAAAAAGCCCACAGCTACAGGGAAAACTGCCATGCACAACTCCTGGCACACCTATCACCCACAGACAGGAGAAAAAGCATCTTTGGAAATGAATACTTAATCAGAGGGCTGGAGAATATGAGAATGCAAGTAAGTTTTTTTATATGTGTGTGGAAGAGGGTGTTATTAAGCAAAACACTTGAAAGTTAATTGCAGAATAAAAGAATATACCTCAAGGGTACACACTTTCTCAGTACACTGATTTATTATAATTACAGAGTTTACTCTTACCTTTTTTCTTTATCCAGCCACATATTTGAGTTGCTTTAGATTAAAGTATACGTCTTGTTAATTATGGCATTTAGTTCTCAAATTGTAATTGGTGTCTGGTGCTAAGCTCCTATAACTCTTCTTGTCACTGTTTCAAGGGGGCCTGTTTAATTTGCCTGAGGTAAACCAAAATGGAAAGTACCGTCTTTTTTGAGTAATATGAGAAATTTCTTGTGGCTTTAATGACCAAATATTGTACTGTTTATGGGGGGACACAGTTAGGTGGGGGTGTCTGTGTAACAGTGCACAGTACCAGCTGTCAAGAGCTAATCAAGGTGAATGCTGGCATAATGATTTTAAGGTGTTTATTACATCCTTTAAGCTGATAAAAGTAATACAGCTAAAAATAAATGTACACTATTAGACATTGGAAAAAATCATTAGTAAGGTACTGGGAACTTTTCTGCCATGTCTTCCTTTAAAAAAATCTTGCAAAAATGTGGGAGACCAAAACTCTTACCCTGCCTAGTCACGATTTTCTCCTACCACTTGGGAAATGCATTAGGGACAAAAGATAAAGAAAGAACTTGGTGGTATTTGGGAGGAGAGAACCTGACAATTTTCAGGTGCAAACTAGAAATGGCTGTCACATCCTATTGAAAACCCAAACTACCCAAAACTAATTCACACTAGCTATCCCAAGGCTTTTCTTCAGGCACTTTAGGTATCATCTGGTAACTCTTCATTCTGGTCAAGATAAATGGGTATCTTCATATTAGATTCCAAAGCTGTATTTTAGCATCAGCCAGAATTGCAAGGCACTTAAGCCAAGAAAATTCTAAATTTGTTCCCCCAGTGGCAATTTACCTCAATAAGTGTTTTCTCCCACAATTTCCCATTAAATTAAACAATTAGCCTCTTTCGTAGCTTTGAGGGCCTACTCTTTCTGCATAAATAGTGCTTTTTTTGCTTCTATTTCCTCTCTCAGCATCATCCCCCACACTTTTTCTATGCATTAACTTTTCAGTATAGAAAGATGGTTAGACAGTTGAGATAGTCAGTAAGTAAAGTCACTCCTGTGGTTTTTATTAAGAAACACAATCCAGAAGTAATTGTTCCACACCCCCTGTATTTTCACAGTATCTTTTTATCCTGTTTAATGGATTTCCTCTCACTATTTTAAGACAACTAGATCTGTGGCTATATGTTTGCTGGATTTTCTCCCATACTAGGCAGGAACCAAGATATTACACCTCACATTGGCTTGCAGAAGTTTTTCTGCTTTTGCTTCATCCCAGTTTTGTGGCTGAAAGAAGACAACAAAAGCCCAAGGGAGATTCCTCTTTACTTTATGGAAACTGATCCTAGTAGTTCCCTCCTCTCTTTTGGACTTCCCTCTGGAAGGTGAGAGGTTAAAATCTCTCTCTCTCTCTGCTTTGGCTCTTGATGGCAAACATCAATGTGACAAATTATCTTGAAATGTTTCTAGTTAACAATAGGTTTCCAACAGGCATTTCAAGCAGGCTCACACTTGAATTGTTCTTGTTTCAAAGAAGCAATGATCTTTGTTGCACAGTTTTTCCACGTTCCCTTCAGGTAAGATAGCGCTATAAGAGCACCTCAATTTTATGTAGCATTAATGCCTTTCTATCTGAGGTGATCTATTTGTGATTTATACCAAAGGAAAAAAAGTTATATTATATTCTGTCCCTTCTCTTTCTTCATCCAGCAACTGCCAGGGGAATGCAGGACAGCCATTAATTCACTTCTGTAACAACATAGTGTTGTCTATGTTGTCCATGAAAAAGCTATGTCTGCTCACTACTTCAAGTTTCTGCAGTCTTTTCCACAAATAAGCTGTAAAATTTCTGATCATCAGGACTGGATTCTGCTAAAGAATAGGAGTAGGCAGGAAGACTTCTGAAGCCACTGAGAGGTGAAAGCAGTCTTCAACAAGCAAGTGCTTGCAGGATAGAAATGAACGTGCCCTCCTATAATTTGAGATGACAACTCTGGGATAGACTGAGGAATTCAAGATGTATCATAAGATTCTTATGCATGACTTTTACATCATCTTGAAGCCAACAAGATAGACAGTGCAAATCAGAAACAGACTATTCCCTTTGTAGTTCTATAGGATTAAGACATTTGTCATCATAATACTTCTCATAGTTCTTGCTTTTAGTTCTTCTCACATGGAGAAAAACAGCAGAACTGTAGTCTTGATGAAGGCACAATTGTTGTCTACTACATCATTATTCACTTGCCACAGTTTTAATTTGCATTTCACAAGCAAAATCAGAAAGATGACAAAGCCGTTGTTACCTGTATTGCCTATTGTACTGCATCATATATGTGAACAATGAAGCTTCAGCAGCTTGGTAAAAAATTGTCTCCTCTGAAGATGGCAAGATGAGACAGGGTGAGATTTTTGAATTTCCTTCCTTAGTGCAACTTGGTCTAGTGGAAGGTGTCCCTGCAAAAGACATGGGGCTTGGAACTATATGATTTTTAAGGTCCTTTCCAACCCAAACCATTTTACGATTCACAGTCACCCAGGATAAGATGTTTTGCACTGAATGGATGCAAGTATGTATAAAGAAGATTTATATTTTGGAAACCTCTACAAGCACATTTTGTCATCACAGTTGTACCAAGTTGTACCAAGTTATAAGTCAATTGGTATCATGCAGAATGTTAACACCAATCTTAACACATACCTCATATCAGCATCTTCTGTAAAGTTGCCATACACTGTTAATGCTGAGGGAAAATCTGTCATGAAATTAGACCCACTCAAGCATGCAAATAGCAGATCACTGGCAACAACACCATGGGACATCAAGTGATGCTATTTAGGGAAGCTGTTTTCTGTGGTCCCTTTCCCTCTTGTCTGTTCAAGAATTGCAGTGGTGTTAGTGCTACAGGGTATATATATCATTGCCTGTTCCTTTTAATATCTGTTTATAGACATCCTATCTGTGAATCTGTCTAATCACTTTTTTAACCTGCTGGCACTGTGCAGCTGAAATATCTTGGGTAAGAAAGTCCAGAAGTTCACTACGTGCCTTATCAAGGATTACTTTACGTCCTTTAAATTATCTTCTATTAGTTTCAGAAAGTGCTTTCCAGTTTCAGTATTACAGGACATGTCGAGTAATAGCTCATTATTTAGTTTATACACCACCTTCATGGCATACAGACCATAATCATCCCCCTTCAGCCTTTTTGTTTCCAACCTGGGGTCTCTGCATTTTTAATCTGTCCTTGTAAGATAATTGCTCTCTTGCCTTAATCATTTTAG
>VYZS01092730.1:1735-15521 GCA_013400695.1 Neodrepanis coruscans | reverse complement strand
GTGGCCACACTATGGCTGGTACAGGTCAGGTGCCATTGGACTCTTGTCCACCCAGGCACATCTGGTCTTATGTTCAGCCACTGTTAATCAGCATCTCTGGGTCCTTCACCAGCTTTCCAGCCACTCTTCTGTAAGCCTGAAGTGTTCCATGGGATTATTTTGACTGGAGTGCAGGATCTGGCACCTAGCCTTGTTGCATCTTACACCATTGACCTCAGTCCATGGATCCAGCCTGTTCTGGATCCAGCATGGAGACCTGTTGCCTTTAGAAATTCCTGTCTGCATAAACAATCCGGGAAGTGCAACTGTTGACCTCCCAGCTGGAAGGATTTGGGCTGGTTTTGCACAGTTAGGGAGTGGTGAATCACTAGAAGCAATTCAATATTCTTAGAAACAGTTTGGGGAAAAGTGTGTAAATAAAAAAAATCTTCAGTTAAGACAGATGAAAACACCTGTAAGTAAATTAGAGAGGTTTTTTTTTTCCCCTACACATCTAGAGCTGGAGAAAATAGCTTCTGCCTGAGAGACTGGTGATATCAATCTTTGGCAAGCACCTGGCTTTCAGCACCACCATAGTCATTCTCTGAGCCACAGGCTGCTAAGACAAGGAAACCTGCAGCTCTCCTTTGCTGATGCATTTTTGTATGTTTCTTTTGATATACGTCTTCTTATTTTTTTAAAACCTACAGTTTTGGAGTTTGCAGATTTTTGAGTGATTTTGTTCTCCTGAAACTTGACCAAAATTATTTACAAAAATTTTAATGATCTCATAGAGTGAAAAGCCCTCTGTTGTGCTAAAAATAATTCCAAGCACCTTTCTGCCTCACTGGAGGGCAGAACATGTTTCAAAATTAGTTCCCTCATCCTCTTTAAAATGGGAAAAATCCATGAGCTTTAGGTTTTTATATTTCCAGTCTGAATCTTATCCATTATTTTTTTGGACCCAGTCCACAGCACCAGGCAAGAGCTGAGGCTCCAGTTTACCAGAATCTTCTGCAGAACATGTTTGCTGGGTTCATCCACAACCTGCAGCCTCCTAGGTCTGGTGCTGTAGGATAAATGATCATGATGTTAAATTTCCTTGTGCCTCAATATTTGATCAGCAAAGTCTTCTCTTCCTAGCTATTCTATCCGTTCTTCAAGAAGCCAGAATATCCTTCATTGTAGCAAAGCTCAACAAGCAACATGTACCAGTTCTGCTGTGGCCGCCATCAGTAAGTTATTATTTATTAAAATTCATTCAACTAATATTAAAAAACACAATGGTCTATAAGAGACCTGTACTGAACTTTTTGCCAAACAAGGTGTTCTCTGAACAGCTGTACCTTCCCTCTCCCACCTGAGTTCCCAAAATGGCTCCAGTGGTGTTTAAACTGTCTTAATTATTATCTTTGGCAATTGTACAAGGAAAATAATTATTACAGTATTTATCTTTACTGCTTAAATGCTGCTGGGGAGAGGCAAGATGCCTTTTCTCAATTCCCTGGCAATAATTAAAATTAATGCACAGTTTCCTATTAATTTATATTTTTGCACTTTTAAAGATATTATCTTGTCTGCTTCATACAGCAGGTGGAAGTGAATGCACAGCAATGAAAATATGGAGAAAATTACCATTTCCCTGATTGAAATGAGGGTTGGAAAATTATCACATCCAGTGATTCGTTAGAACCCATTTTACTAACTAAGCTGTTATTATTAACACAATCAAGCTATCATTAGCAGCAGATAACTATGTGCATTAGGCTGTGCCTGCTTGCAGCCTTTGAGTTGGGATCTGGGGGATCCAGACAAGATGGAATGAACCAGGTGTGCAGAAATCTAGGACGGCTGCCCACTCCCCTGGCTGTCAGCCCATTCCATTACACAGTCTGTTTTGTGTTGTCAAACTAGCTTTTTTCACTGGCAGGCATTTCCCACCAAATATATCTGCCCACCACGAGGGATAGATATTATGTGAGTTTCAATCCTCTCAGTCTTCATTCACTGTCTAGTTCCCCTTCCCTCCCTGTGTAAGTTAACAGGCATGTCTGACCTTCCCACTGCTGAGTGTGTTTTATGGGGGCATTAGGAAGCAATGCTCGCTGCAAAGATAATTACGGTGTGCAGTAATGCAGAGCTATGAAAGCAATAATAACATCATGTCTCTGCCAGTAGGCTTCTCAAGAATTGTGTGCAAATGTATTTTAATTGATAAGAAATCCTACATTTGTTGTCTTCCACTCACATAGGGTTTCTTATAATTGTTTCTGAATATGTACATCCTGATTTGATCCTTCTTCTACATTAAAAGGATTGTGGTTTCAGCCACTTTAATAAATAGATCTTGCCAATGGGTGCCTTTAAGCTGCTTTTATCATGGTTTTATACACCCTTAATTTGCAGGAGAAACTGCAAATCAGACAGATTTTATTCTAATGAAGTAGGTTTGTCCTATTTAGGACTTTTTTAAATCATCTGACTTAAGTAAGTGTACTACTTGTGAGCAACTACCCATTCAGTTAAGGAATTAGGAGTTACTGGCAGTGCAAAGCACTGACAGTGGCACATTTCTCTGTTACGTGATACAACCACAGTGTTATTTTTCAGATTAAATATAGTCCTAATTAGTTTTCATAGTGTTTGGGTTTTTTATAATTTGCCACTTCTATGTCTGTATTACAACCTATCTAAAAAGAAAAAAAAACTTTTACACAAGGTCAGTTGCAAAACACTGCTGTTAACTAAAAATCCTATTTGCAAACTCCCTGTTACAAGCAAATCCTCGTTGCTTAGGGTCCTAGCAATAATGAATGAGAATCCCTTGTTAGGTGTTTATGATTACATTATGCCATTGTCTTACTGATATCAGGGCACATCCTCCCAGTAAGGTCACAAATTTATAAGGCCACCCCATCTATTCCCTACAAAACCACAGTTAGATTGTATGGCACTTCCTCCTGCTGAAAGAACCTTCTTTTATCAAAGTATCACTGACAGCCATAACAGATGCCCCCACCACTTGATTAGTATCATCAAAGAGTGAACTGTGATGGGCAGAAGATGAACTGATTCATTTCAGAGGGTTGCTAAAAAAAACCAACAGAGTGCAGCACATTTCCATTTCTGTGCTAACAGGGAGAATAGGGAAGAACAGGGATGTCCAGTTAGGGGCCAGGAACTGAGTATTTGTCAAGTGCCCCATGGTTAACGCAACATAGCACTACATCAAGGCAAAAGCAGCTGGGCGGGGCACGAAGGGGATGGCACCCCATCCAACCACGCCATTTTCAGCCATTGGTGGAACTGGCAGTGCAGTGTAAATTGGGGGAAGAGCCAAAAATTCCCAGATTAATAACAATCATCTCCCTACAGATTTTTAGCTGGCTTTCTCCCCAGGGAGGTTTGTTGTGCAGTGTTTTGGTTTTTTCCTTCAGCTGCGTCTCATGCTTACGGAAATCAGTAAGAGAAGATATTTTGACATGAATTTAGAGCATTTGGGGCATATTTTGACAGCAATTGAAATGTGTTAAGAGTGATTACACCTTTTTTTTCTCTCATTTTTTTCTCTCATTTTCTGGCACCACCAGAGCATGTTAGAAGGCGTAAGGCAGAGAGTGCGGTTCGCAGAATGGCCATGGCTCACTCCTGCACCCAGCCACCACTTGTGTCCTCCATGCTGGAGGCACCCAAAGACCCAAACTCACAGAATAGAGTTACTGATGTTAAAAAACAGGTGAGAAACCAAATTTAACTGGAGCACAAGGGAGTGGAAGGCTGGCCAACCCCATCTGCAGTAACACAGTGAATTTAGGGGAACATCAACAAATAGAGAATCAAGAGATATTGGTCATGCCAAGAGCTGAAAATATTAGAAGCAGGAGAAAAAGAGGGCAGAAAAAAGACTTTCTGCAAATAAAGATTACAGTGTAAAGAAATACATGAACTGTAGGATCAATGGCCCAGCATGGCCCTTGCTACCAGCAAACTGCTCAACTTTTCAAGGTCACATGCAGCAAATGATAGAAACCATGCATATAAAAAATTGTCCATATGGATTTCAGAACTACGATAAACTGTTTCCAACTTATGAACATTAATGCTGCTTTAAAGAAATGTGATGAAATTTCAAGAGAGCCTGGGAGAATATGATGTTTGCAAGGTCTGTGCCTGATAGCTTGCACATAACGGAAGGAAGAGACAAAACAATTGTGATGCAGACACTTATATCCCACGAGATTTGAAAAGTGTCTGTGCCGAGTCACATGGAAAATCTTATGAAATGAAATAATTCAATGGAGAAAAATGTTCTTTTACAAAGTGAAGAGGAAGGGGGAAGGAATAAAATTTATAGACAAAATGGAAACGTGGATTATGTATTGGAATAAAATTGAAATAATTGAACAGTTACTGTCAGACCATGCTGCGCTGTGTTTAAACAAAGAATAGGTGAATGTTACAGTGTAGATTTATCTGACAAATATAGCTGTGAAACAGCCCACCCTTGGGAAGGGCATGCAGGAAAAACCTGTCTCAGAGATTGTCCAGGTTTAGGACAATATTATGTCTCTTGTCGTATAGGGAAGGCAGCAATTTATTAAATATAGATATATGGGGAAAATGGATGGGTGTGGCCAGAAGAGGGCGCTGTGGATGCCAGCCAGGACACACTCTGGGGAGCGCCCACACACATACACACACACACACATATACACACACACCCCTACAATGACCACATGTAACCCAAGGAGAAAGGGGGAAGGGAATAGAGTGACACCGTCCTGCTCCAGTGCAAACAACACCACTCCCCACCCTCACTGTGGGAAAAGGAAAAAAAACCCCTAAAAAACTAGCAACACGAGGAGGAGGAGGACACCCCTCCCAAGAACACAGGAGAGGCCCAGAGGCAGGCACCCACAAACCCAGAAACAAAATATATCCATGGAAAAAGAAGGCAGCAGTTTTTCCAGAGGTGGTGTGTCTGTGAAGAAGTCCTCCCAAAGGGTCTTCCCCGGCAGGGAGAGATGAAAAGCAGTGCCGACCTCAGGGAGCTCCATGGAGAAGAGGTAGTAGGCAGTAAGGTCCAGGGGTGGGGGGGAGAGTAGTCCTCAAGGCTGTGTTGAGTAGAGGCACCCTGCTTTCAGCTCCAGAGTCCCAGAGAAAGAGAGAGCGAGTGCCCTTTCCCGCAGGTTTTATAATCCCAGCCCCTTCCCAGCGCACCTCGCAGGCCTCCGGGGCTGATGGGAAAACCCAGGCAGAGGTAACCTTAGTAACCTGGCTACTCCTCCCAGCCGGATGTGGGCACAGGAAAGGAGTTATTTTTATTTTGCCTTCCTCTGCAGTTTAAGCCAAACCATTACAGAGATACAGAGGTTTGTTTTGCAGTGACTGAGGTCAAAGCTGACCACAACCAGTGGAAATCTGTTCTCTGTTTTAGGTCACTTTTCTGCCATATTGCAGATCCCAACAGGGAAAGCCTTCAGATGTAAGCTCCTGAAAGAGTATCAAAGATACCAAAAAGCACATAAAATAGCTCTGTAAACTGATGTCAAAAACTGTGATCATAGGGAAATTATTTCAGCTGAAGCCAAACTTCCATAAAACCAGCAGGAAAACTGTTGCTAACTTTGGTAGGATCAATCATGACTTATGAGAAATGAATAACAAGTGTTTTCCTGGGCTGTCATTTTAATCATCAGTGAACAGTGTAGTACAAGGGTATTTTCTGAAAAGGACAGAACAATTAAGAGAGGAAGGGGTTGTCTGAGACCAGAAGCGGTGAATATAGCAGGACAACAGATGTGAGACATAAAGGAAGATGTAACGGATGGAACTTGTGAAAAAGACTCCTAAAGTCATATAGCTTCCTTCTCTGTCCATATCTCTTGTGTACTGGTGTCATGGATCTCAATTTAGGATCCTGATGACTACACCAATTTGTCACAAATAAGTGGTTTCATTTGCTTGAAGAATCACCAACAAAGGTATTGGCAAAAGCAGGTTTTTATATAAATTTGTGAAAGCATGACAAAGTTGAATGGCAAGATTCACTCTATTACTCACTACATAGATGAAGTATAAAAACATCTTAGAATCACTTTAGAATGATCTGCACAGAGACCAGGGATGCAAAGGATAAGGGTGTAAAGGGTAAGGGAGACCCTCCCACTGAGTTGACAGGTTCAGAGAGGACGTCTTGCTTTCTAAACTCTTGACAGGGTGTATGTGTGATTAACTCCAATCTTACCAGTCCCAGGCCTGGTCAACAGTTTATGTCTACAGAGTTTAGCAGCACTTAATCATCGACTAATTTAACATTTATAAAGTGATTAAATAGAATTTATTACAGTTACAACAGTGACCAAATTACAGATCCAAGATGACAAAATTTATGATATAGTTGCTATAGGGCATTTAAATCAATTCATGAATGCATGCACGCAGACACAGAGATATATATACGTGTATATATATATATATGTATATATACACTAAGGTGCCTGTTAAAAATTCCCCGAGTGTCAATGAAATACGTCAAATGCCTTGGCATTTCTCAACAGGCAAGGATTGAGCTTCATGGGTGGTGGGAGAAGTTGTACTAGCTGAGGCCCTGTCATTAGCTTTTAGCAATACTCCTCCAAGTATTAGAGATGTGGGAGTTCACAAGCTCCAAGAGGCATCCATCTCAGAGGGAAATGCTGCTTCAGCCTTCTGAGCTGGCCCAAGAGAACTCAAAGGGCCTTACTCGGGACTGCTGTTTATTATGTTGTGAAATCATTGACTTTAGTTACCAGTAATTTTCCATCCTGCCCACAGTCCAGGTCAGTAATTACCAGAGTTTCCAATACCCCACCAACAATGGTACTGTTCCACTCAAGCTGTGATGGAGACTGGGAGTGTTCCAAGGCTGTCAAGGGTGAACAATCATCCCCATTCTTACTCTTCATCTTAGCCAGGCAACAGGAGTTCCTGGTATAGTCAGTGCTGCTTCCATCTTAGCCATGCAAGAATTCCCAGTATGGTCAAGGGACATGTCACTGCCCAACCCATTACATAAATACTAAATTCCAACAGGAATTCCTGTAATCATAAAGCTGCCTCCAGGGCAGGAGAGGATGCACCACCACAACTGGGAAGCCCAGAAATTCTACACAGTTCTGCAGTCATGCTGAAAAGAGAGTCAGGAATGTTGCCGCAGTGTTCTGACAGTGTTCTGACAGTGTTCTGTATAGCTCTGAGGAGAGCTTGTCATCATCACAGAAGAGCTCCATACTGTCTTTCCCCAGTTCTTTCTGGAGAATGTGGCATTTCCTATGGATAAGATAGAGGCCTGATCATAGACAGCACTGAAAGAGCTGTGAAAGCCGAGTTATAAAAATTTTTAATATCCTGGGTTTCATGGGTAGAAAAAGCAGACAAGGTATGCTTTGTCATCTTATTTCCATGAATTCATATTTCACTTTTATTTGCTGGGAAGGAGAGGTACAGACAGACCACATTTATCTATGTCAGGAGCAGGTCCAGACCTCACTAGTGTAACAGGAGAGGGCCAAGCCAGAACACGCACTTTTCAATGTAATTACTTTGCCTCAGTGATCTCGTTTTATCACAGCTGATGTAAGTGAAGGCCAGTGAAAGAGACCTGAGAACACAGCTAAAAAATGGCACAGCACCTGAAAGGCTTTAGCTTTCTCCAAGACAGATTGAGTCTGTCATCTTTATCTGACACTAATTGGGAGCATTTTCATTATCACAGCCAAATTCTGCCCTTGGCTATCTGCCCATAAATCTTTCTAACATTTTCCAGTGGGAGCTGGAGTTAGATAATCTGAGGGGAGAATCTGCTAGGAAACTGGTAGAAGGATATAGGGTGGCCCAGAGACTCCCCCTTGGGCTTCATTCCCTGTCCTGACCCAGGCGTATCTGATAGTTGCAATGACATCAGTTCATCCTTTTCCCTGGATCTGGACTAAAGGGAGGGCATGAGCAGGTTTGCTAGTTTTGAGCAAAATAGGCTTCAGCTTGCATTTAATTTTCATTATTTGCTTGGCAACTTCTGGAGGTGGGCTGGGGACAGGTTACTCGCTATACCACAATTGTTTACACTGGGATTTCTGTGTTGTTTACACTTTTGCACAGCTTTACATCTACTTTCAAATACCACATTTGAATTTATATTTAGGAAGGAAGAAAGCATAGTAATCCTGGTCCAAAGGCCACTGTATATCAAGCAGACGGTGGTCCATGCAGCAGGTAACCCAGGTGGGTGCCTTTACAAGCTGAAGCTAAAACTCCTTCAAAAAAGCAAACATACCTGAAACAAACGGAATCATACAATGGAAAAGGCTCATCAACTCAGGCAAAAAATGTGCATGCGCACACCAGAAAAGAGTTTTATAATTATTTTGAGCACAGGATGAGCTTTAGCCTTATTTTAGCACTTTTTTCTCTTATAAAGATGTAAATGATCACATAACTCATAATTTCCACAGCACAGCTAAAATGTTGCAATATGCAGAGAGGCATTATATATATTATATATATGAATGAAAGTGTTTGGAGTCCCATTTCTTCTGGCATAAATCTCTAGTGTCTGTTAATTAATAATTTAATTAATTAATGGTGTGCCCATCATCTGATTCAGATGCCTTTTTCTATCCCCTAAAAACAAGACTAATTTGTCACCTCTAATCAGTTCTGCCTATGGGGGCTCTGTTTTCACTTGCAGTGAACCCTACTCCCTTCCTCAGCACTAGCCAAACCAAGCTTTTCCCTCTTTGTCATTCATCTCTCAATGACCCATTTTAATACATATTTTTGAAATGCAATAATCTCATTTTGTTTTTAGAGCACAGTGAGGTTTGTCTCTTTTGTATTCAGATGTGTACTATTTTTGTACTGTTCACTTTAACAATAAGTAGTGAGAATTAGACTGGCACAGCTGTAATTTTATGTCATCTTGCAAGAAGTGCTCTGTAATTTGAAAAATGAGTTCACAGCATGCCATACAGTGGCTGCTTGAAACACTTACCAGGTTCTCTGTCCAAGCCATGTTTAAACCAAACAAATCTGTGCCAAACTTTAGAACACTGAAGATTAAGAATCTTACTTCATTTTGACAATTGGCATTCTGTTTTTTCTGCTGACTGCAGTTTGTACCCAGGTGTTCTAGGGGACAAATCATGGAGAAAAGGTGCACAGGCAGTGGCAGTTCACTGTCTCTACTGATATAAGAATCAGGTAGCAGCAAATGAAAATAGCAGGTGGTAAAAAACAGATTCAGAATGAATAAGAGCCCTCTTTACATTTGCTTGAAGTTGTCTGACACAATCACAATCTGTCTCCCACAATCACAAGTTGGGAGGGAAGACTGTCAGGCAAACAACATAAAAATAAATACCAGAAAAAGACACAATTTTTCCTTGAGAAACAAAATATTAATTTAAAAGAAAACAGCAGCTCCCTTAGCTCAAGCAGGACATGCCTGTCTGGGATAATTTATGCTCAACCATTGCCCTCTGAAGATGCTGGGGGCACTTAGGCCAGTGAGAAAGATGAGACCCATCCAAGACCTCCACTGCATCTGCCTGTGGCCTCTGCTGGGGGCTGAGACCTGGCCAGGGTGATGTCCCTGAGCCAGTTTAGTGCTTGCAGAGGATGTGCTCAAAGCTAGGCTGAGGCACAGCGTGGAGGTGAAAAATCAGATGTTGTCACTTTTCCACCGAGTCCATGTGACTGATGTGCTGACAATAACATTTTGTGTGACAAAAGGCTGGGTGATGGGATTGGATCGCACTTGGTTAAGGAAAAAGAGGGTGTCCATGCATTTTTTGTAGTCTCAAAGTTGTTATTAAGTAGGCAAGCACTGATTTTTTTCTCACCATATCTTAGCAGGGTGCACTTAAGAAATCCAGATGTTTTGATATTACCCTTCCCAGGTCCACACAACCACGGGCAGCTAATTACTGACAGGCTGTAAAATAGCTGGCATAGATAGTGATACATCTAGAGCATCTTCAACTTGTAGACAGGCATTTCCCATTCCTGCCCACACACAAACCATCAGAAATCAGGCTGCTCTCTGTTGTAAAGCTTTTCTGAAAGTCTGTACTCAATTTGTTCAGCTTATCCTGGACTTACATCACTAATTCTGAGATGGTTTAGGACAATTTGTCATACATGGCTGAGTTGCTCAGTTGCTCTGTGGACAAAGATGGATAATAAAAGATGCTAGAAATCTTCTGATGTTTGTTGGAAATGACACTGATGGGAACTTCAATTACAGTTTCAACAGAAAATTGAAGTTTTGCAAACTTCTATAGCAGTTTGTTGTGGTACCACAAATAGTAACAAATCTGAAAATATCAAAAGAGGAATAAAAACTCCTAGCAGCCAGCAGCTCAAGTGTTGCCACTCTAATACTTACAAATTCTAAATAAATAGAACAATGGTTCTAATTTTAGATAATCATTGTGCTAGGGAGCCCAATTAGTCTAATAAATTGTCAGCAAAACAACTGAAAGCCCTCATGCAATGATGCCTTTTTCTTTCCCTCCCAGACATTTCACTCACACAAATTTATTAAATCAAGACATAAAGCATGCATAATAATCCTTGGACATCAACTGCTAATTTGCATAGAAAAATCAAACAAAGGAATACATTTTGTATATGATGAAGGGTTGAGAAAGGGGTACAGAATAGTATGGGACTGGGTAGGTTGTATAATAGAAAATCGAAAGACAGAATGGATTGAAGGAGCTGAATGGACAATTGAGTCTATGAACAAAGCCCAAGGTAGGCTCAATGGGGCTGTAAGGACAGCTGAAGTATCAGGACTATGCCACAGGATTGATTTCTGTGGATATGTGTGCAGATGTGTGGATATGAGCCTAGAAAACTCAAGGTAACAGAAGTAAGTTAAAGAGCACTGTTAAGGTTGGGAAGCCCAGCAAAGATAATTTAGGATCTACCAAAACTAAGGTCACTGGAATTTTTGTTATTTTTAATATGCAGTGTAAAGTGTAACCCATCAACACTTGCTCTATCAGAGAAGGATGATGAAGGACACTTCTGTGGTCAAAGCATGTGCCCTTATCCCAACCTTCCTGCTTTTCCTCAGAGGTGCCAAGTGAGTCATACAACCTCCCTTCTCAGCAGCTGTCACCAGCTGAGTGCTCCTCAGTTCGTGGTGCCTGGGGTCTGATTTACAGAGAGCTTTGGAAGACAAGATACATCAGGCAGAGGTGCACCAGGTGAATCAAGGGCAATTCTACTGTCGATTCCAGCAGGGTCAAATTCAGATCAACTCCTGTATTTCCTTCCAGACCTACATTGGAGCAGGAAGCACAGAGAAATAAGGCAAAAATGAAAAATGGGCACTGAAAAATACAGCATGTCTCTGTATGGAGCCATTCTATCTACCTGGGAGATGGAACCATCCCAGGATGTCTCAGTACAGAGTCATGAGCAAAAAATCAAGGTAATAGGATTCATCTGCCTTAACTTAGGTGTTTAAAAGACTGATATCTGAAACACTGTATAATCCCTTAATAACAGGGAGAAATTAGTAGCTTTGTTACTCTAAACCTAGTGTCTAAGACAGGCCCCTTCAGAGCATATTGCCCGGCCTGTTCCTTTCTCTTGACTATGGTGGGACACTAAAGCCATTTTCAGCTTGACATCTGCTTTGGCACAACAGGAGAGCAAAGCAAATGCTCAGGTGCTGAGGTCTCAATATCCATTCTGTATGCAGTATGTGGGTTTGCTTTGGGCTAGATTTAATCTGGCTCACCTAAATCAGCTATCCTACCTAGAACAGCTATTCCACCACACATACATTTCAAAATTACCTAATGGATTCATAACCCATATGCCTTTTTAGAAACAGAAAGATGTCAGATGTTGCCTAGAACAGAGTTTTTGGTTAAGTTCCTTCCCATAGGAATTCAGCTGAGCAGATGATCTGCTCCAAGAACTGAGCCATAAACAGACACAAGGATGAGATTTGCTTTAGAACTACATCACTGCACAGGTTGTAAATACTGCTGCATATGCATCACAACAACTCAGACTCAGATATTTAATTTTTAAATAAGTATGGTTGTTGAATGCCAGGCTTAGTTATCAGGCACACTGATAACAAAACCCAATCATATAATTTTAATGAAGTTAATCAAAACTATTTATATAGCTCCAATTATCACAAATCCTTTCAAAATGCTATTTGTTCAACAGATCACAAAGTGTGCATGGAACAAAAGGAAAACATAACAGTGGTATTTTTCATTAGAAATTAATCAGCTACAGGAGATTCCTAGTCAAGTTTTACAGGTTATCATTATACAGTAACTTTTCCTACCAACATAAAAAGCAAATATAAAAAGTAAATTCCTAATTCAAAGAGTTATAAATAACAGCAGTTTAAGCTGGATTGGAAGGAAAGGCCCTTGGCTGAATGCAGAGCACTTTCAAATGTGATTTCTCTTTCTGTTTTCTTCGATGTGCAGGGAATGTGCCCCAGTTCTCAGCTGTCACAGTAGTATTTTTCTTTACACTCACTACAACTTCCCTGGGGATGTTCTGGCTCTGACCACAAAGACCCTTTCATCATATTCACTAGAGGCAAGATTTTTTTCTTAAGATTCCCTTTCTAGAAAGTAACATCTTTGAAACAAAGATTCCTTGAAACATTGCAGGACTAGCATCCTTTGAGCAGCAATTATTATGAGTTCCCTCCTCAAGCTTTAAAAAATCTATTAGTAAAGGATATTTAACATCTTACATGGTTGCTCTTTTCTATGACAAAATCAGTGAGAATGTGCAGAGGTCTTCCTTTCCCATCAGAGACATAAAAAACACATGACTTTCTCAGATGCTTGGTTTGTTTTATTTGGATTATGCATTCTTGTGCTAAAGCTTGTAGGGAAGATGAATATATTGTAAAGCCAGAGTAAGGGAAAAAGACAAGTGTTTATGAGTGAAACTGATACCTAAGAAAAGATAAATGTTTGCTTGAAATTTTTTTTTCATCTTTATTTATAGTTACTCCTAATGATAATAAATGATGAATTATATGATAGACCACTGCATAGAGATAAATTGGGCTTTTATTCCTAAGCACCAAATCACTCATGTAAGCAAAAAAAAACATTGTTAATTTGCCTCCTGTAATATTGAACAATAATTAGATATTTTACAGACTGCAGCNTTTTGACATTTCATTTTTGCATGCTGCATTTCACATGAGCCATTGAATGACAAGTAGAAGGGAATTTTTGTAAATCCTGGTTAATTCAGTGTTTTAGTTTAGAATGTGATTCAATAAACAGCTCCTACCAGAAGTGGAGAATTGAAATGTAGCACAGATGGAAGAAGTCAGATGATAATACAGAGACCAGGAAACCCTCAAGATGCCACTGACCAAAAAGCCAGTGCCTTGTGAAGCTAGACCCTTAGCACAACTGTTCCTAAGTTCCCAGCTAGATCATTAGCCTAAGAAAAGGTACTACCTCTCCCTTCAAATACTTCTGCTGTTATTTGAAAAATAGTACTTCTAGTGCTTGTTGAAATATCACTTAAAGCCTTTGAAAATCATATTGAAACAAGCATCGCAAAGACAAAGCCTTCTCCTCTGACATAAAAGATCTTTCAGTACTATCTTATTTTTAAATAATATGGATATGTTCTGTCACTTCCAAAGCTTTTCATAAGCTTTTTTTTTCAGAGCATAACACAACTCAGACCAATGTCACCAGCTTTTAGCTGTGAGGAGTTAAATATGCCCCTTTTTCCTCTGTCCTGGTTT
>VYZS01092682.1:4772-15768 GCA_013400695.1 Neodrepanis coruscans | reverse complement strand
GCCGCTCCCGCCGACGGGACCCCGCGCTCGGACAATGAACAACCCGCCGCCCCCGCCCGGTGTCGGCGCCGCGGCCGCTTCGGCACGCGCAGCCGGGCCGGGCCTCGCCTCCCCCCGTGCCTCGTCCCGCCAATCACGAGCCCGCCCGCCAATCGCGCGCTGGAGGCGGGAAGGCTGCGAGGGGCGCCGGGCAATCGGAGCAGCCAGAAGGAGAGGCCGTGTGTGACGTCACTGCACGGGAGCAAGGCGGGAGCCGCCCGCACGAGGGCGCTGCCGCGCGGGAGGAGGGGGGTCGGAGCAGGAGCGGGATCGGGATCGAGAAGGAAGGAGTGCCCACCTGCCGGGTGAGCTGCGCACTCCCTGAGCCCACCTTCCCGCTCTGCGGCCGCGGGGAGGGAGAGGCCTCGCTTCCCCCTGCCCCCGCAGAGAGATTGGTTTGGGGATGGGCAGGGCACGGCTGTCCCGTTTTCCTGGTCTGTCAGGTGGATGATGCCGCGAGGTGATGCAGAAGGTGGGACAGGCGTTTTAGCGGTACGGGGGCAACTGCACCCTTCCCGCCAATCCCGTTACTGATTTCTGGCACCGCTGCGCCCTAAGGAGGTTCCAGCAGGACGGAAAGCCCGGTGCTCCAGGCAGGAGAGCGTTTACAAACCACTACCCTCTTCTGGGCCGTGCATATCGGCCCGAGGAATTGTTTAACTTGGAGAGCCCACAGGACTTTATCCTACATTTGAGCATCACCGTGTGAAGTCCTTTTAAAGGGGCACATGACACAGTACACAAACCTGTTCTAAAATATTCGCCGTTTTTAAAAAAACATCCTGTGGTGTAACTTAGCATCTACTTCCTAGGCCTAAATGGTGCATGCATGAAGCCTAAAATTCATGTCGTTTTAGGTATGAGCACAAAAAATACATACCATTTTAGATACTTTCCATCAAAAGTGAAATATATGTATATATATATGACCATAAAAACCATAATAATAGATATTTTGACAAGCTTAGAAAAATTTTTCCCCATATGCAGCTGCTCAATTCGTAATTTCCATTCTGCTGTGTGAAATGCAAAGGACCTACCTAGTACAGCTTGTTCCACTCCTTGAATAATTCCAAATGTAAAGTCTTAAAAGGAGGGATTAGCAGGAGTACTGCATCTGAGTTAGCAGACAAACTGGTATCCAAAGAGAATAATTTCAAAGGAAGAGCAATAATTGAAATATTTTTTTTTTCCTTTTGCAAAATGCTTTTCCTAAGAAGTAAAGGGATTGGAAATGGAGCAGCTGCTTTTGAGGAGTTGGTTGGAACATTCAATTATGCCTCAAGGGAAGGATCAGAAGAATTTCTAGTAAATATTGCTTATTTAGTATAATTTTACTCTGCCAGTTTCTAAGGACCCTCTTAAACTAGTACCTAACTGCTGCACAGGGATTATTGAAAATAATGGCATCTGCCTAGAAGGGCCAGTAAGTTATCTGTTCCAGCCCAGTTTTATAGTGGCTGCTTGTACCTCTGAGCTGTAGGATGTGTGTTCTACTTTGGGCAAGATAAGAAAGACTGTTTCTTGCAGAATTAGAAGAAGGTAACACTTTCAGGGCTCTGCCTAGTACTTCAGGATTTTGGGCTTGCCGATAAGAAAAGGGTGTTGTTTGTTTGTTTGTTTGTTTCAAACTCTCAAATTTTCATGTAAGACCCATTTAAATGAACCATGTATAGCAAACCACAGCTACTGAAATGAATATTGTGAAAGCCAGAGAAAACGGAATGAGTGCATCTGTTCAAAGCTTTTTGCACTGGCAGAGAACCATTACTGCATTCAGCAGAAACAGAGCAAGTCACAAACATTAGTGTACTCTGTTCTCATTAGCTCCAGCTGTTTAGTAAACAGGCTGTTCCTAGTGTGGGAAGTGTGCCTTTTGCAACCATCTATACCGAGCCAAGTAGCAGATAGTGATCTAGCTTGAAGACAGCCAATTCCATATATATTAGAAAAAGACCGAGGGAGTTTCTTTCTTCTTGGCAGTTACTGATCTTTGAATGTGCATGATCAGACATGTTCAGTCTATGTGTCATGCTGGAGCAAATACAGGAGGAAACACTGACGTTCCTCCAAGCATTTTTTGCTCTTTGAAATTACTTTGTCCAAGTTGTTTTTCGTTTAATTCTCATCATATATTAAGACAGCTGCATGGCATGTTACTGGCTGATTGTTGATATTGGTTTTATCCTCAACACTTGTATGCATCTGCTGAGTTAATGGCATTTCTAGCTATGTAGGATTGTGGGAAAAGAAGTTCTCATGAGACTACAAGCAGTTGCCTCCACAGATTGCAGAGGTGAAGCAGTTAAATGAGACTGCTCATCACACTTTAAGTGACCCTTGCTAAAACAAACATAGAATTAGATTTGAGCTTGAATCAAATTTAATCACCATAACATCTTATAGGAGTTATGGTCATGCACTACTAGTTATGTCTAACACTTTACACTTACTGTGTGGCATTTTAAATTAATTTAAATTAATAATCCCCTTTACATAATATATATATACAAAGTCCTATTTCAATTCATTGGAGGTTTACTTGTCCTCATAGTCGAAGAACATAATATAAGTAGAAGTATCCTACAGATTTTCAAAACAATCAACTACTTAAACCAGTTTCACTACTGGTTTTAGTAAGCAAAATATTTATTGTAGCATTACTGTGTGTTCAATCTTTTCAGCAGTAAGACAGCTGTACCTATGATCTAAGTATTTCTATGTACATTTATATACTCTGAGAGCATACTCAGACACAACCACTTACCTAAATGACAGATCACAGCTCTTAGTTTTCCTCAAACTACACAGGAAAAAGTAATTTTGTTGTAAAATATTTCTGAAACTAAGCTGATGCCCATTACATTATACATTCCACATTGCATGTAGCTGTAATAAGGTATAAACAAACATTGCATATTTTAATATCAAATATTTACATTTGCAATAAAGTAATTTCCATATTCTACTGCATTTTAAAATTTCATCATAATTCATTGACATAATTGTGAAATAACTGATCATATTATTGTACAACCACAATCCAACTCAATATGCCAGTGATCAACATACTTGTACTGCCTTCATTGTGAATGAGCTTCAGGCCATGATTCCAAGTCATTTAAGAAAAGTCTACTCATGGCTGGATCATCTAACAATATAAATTTAGCCAGGTCATGCATGTTCACACAACTGTATTTCAAATACCTTTGTTGAATTAGCAAGAGCTCACGCTAGTGGTTTTCTGTGGGTGTACACTGTCAATGCACTGCCTGACACTCTCATCGGAACCGTGCCCAGGATGTACTCACATGCGTGATGTATCCATGATGTGTTTGTCAGTAGCTTTTCCTGGGGTCAGGCTGTTCCACAACGAGTCTCTTGGAAAACACCAGGTCATTTCCATCTTAATCCTCCAAGAACAACATGCCTCTTTGTGACAGTTTGGCAGAGGACTTGGACAGGTTAAACTCTGTTTACTCTCCAATTACTCCCCCATAACTAACCTGTTAATTATGGCACTATTGCCAGAGGTGTGAAAAACTTGGAAACAGGGCAGGCTTTGAGCACTGCTGACAGGTTTTTGCTGGGGAAGAGGTCCAGCAGAAGCCACATGATTAGCTGCAGCGACCCCAAGGCTCTATGCCCAGGCTGCCCATCACGTGGCTTGGACCACTGCACTGACCCATCTGACTTTCTCCCAGACTGCACCATGTCCCTGCTGCAGGAGGGGCAGGTTATGTTGGAGACCATCGTGCTGCTTTGCCTGGCCTCTATCTTGAACTGCACTGTTTCTTGCACAGAATGTGAAAGTGGTGTCATTTGTTAATATTAAATGACATATTAATAGAAATGCTTTAGTATCCAAGTCTGTCTAGTCTCCTTGTCAGCTCAGTCTTGAATTGTGACACACTTTCTCTGAGCAGTGTAAACAGAGTTGCTGCTAAGGCAAAGGCTGGTCATAGAAATTAAATACTTTTCTATTGAAATTCCTTGTCCCTTTTTCTGCACGAGAAATCTTTCTTGTGCAGTGAACACATACAGCAAGAGAAGTTGCATGCCGAGATGAAGAAAAAGAGACTGAACTGGCCCTGCAGGGAGGGATTTTCAATGTGAATAAAATTAATATCCATGCTATTAACATCTGAGGTTTTTGAAAGAGTTGGTGGCAGTGGGAAAAAAAAATTCAAACGCTCAGGTGGGGCAAAGACAATAGAAAGAAACATGTAATAGAGAAGGCGATGTGTTTTTGAGATCAGTGCTGAACATATATAACATAGCAGTGGCCATCAGCAGTTATCTGAGCCAAGGGACAGATTGCTGTGATCCTTTGGAGGTTGCGAATCACCGACTGCATTATGGCATTGTTTATTAGTGTGGAGAATGCAAACAGCCAGCAAGGTTTGGACATGACAAGCCATTCACAAAGATGCTCCCTTGAGCTCAGGATGATGAACATGGCAAAGCATGCAAGGCTTTCCTCACCTGTGTAGTTTTTCCTGTGTCAAGCCATATATTCCGTTTCTTCCTGTCCCTCTATGCCAGCCCTGAAAACTGCTGAGAAGGAGCTCTCTCTTTCCAAAGGGGAATATCTGTTTGGTTAAGACATGCAGTTTTGTTCCTAGCAGTTCACCCAAGACTCTTTGGGCAAGAAAATGTGAGCAGTGATTCATTTTTACCCAGCAAGAGTTTCCTTGCTCATTGAAGGCTCCCATTACCAGTGTATTTCTACAGCCTTCTCAGAAAGAGATCCTGGATCCAGAGTAAGTATCAAGATGCTTCCCAATGGCAGAAGGTCATGTTTACTCATCCCTGGGATGACAGGAAGGTGAAGGAGTTGTTACTATACAGGGCACTCATGGATACGTCGAATCTGTGCAGAAAAGTGTTGACTGATGTAGACAACAGAGAAGCCCACTATTGTAAGAAATGTCTAAAGAGACATTGCTGCTCCTGTCAGCTAAAATTCAATCACCTCTAATACATTATGTTTTGATTTATGATTAGTGGCTACGGGGAGGCAATAGAAAGAGCAAGCTTTTCTGCACAGCTTCATTGTACCACCAGTTTTGACTAGACTTGATGACTAGGTCAGGCTGTGCATTTGCATTTCCTTTCTCAGAATGGAGTTGTGTAGTACTTGTGGCAATCCAAGAAAAGGAAAGTCTCAGGGAAGACACAAGAGAGGCAGATGGCTCAACTTCCACTAAGGCAGAGAGTGTCACTGAGGTGTGGCCAGCGCATCCACGTAGTTTATGCTCAGGTCAAAGGCAAAAAGAGAAGGAGGCATCAAGTTTTGGAAAGTTTGGATAAAGTAATAACTGAGGCAAAGAGCAATAAAAAGCGTTGAGTGAATGACCCGTGAACATCCAATGAAAGAGGGCTAGGGTAGGCACACACGAGGACCTCAGCAAACAATACACCTGAGCATAGAAAGTGGGGAAGACAAAAAGAAGGAACTACAAAAAGACAAGTCTGGGCTAACTATGAAGGATCAAGTCAGGCACAGAATAGCACAACCACAGACAGTGGACAGACAGTTTGAAGTTACCTATCAAAAAAATTAATGAACAAACCATTTGAGCAAATTTGTACTGGCACCTTGAGTTTATACTGGTTTAGTGCTTTGAATTACTAGACCATGATGGTTTTGGTACCCTAAAATTTGAATTATTACTTTATAGCCCATAACAAAGGGAATATGCTCACTGTGTGGTTCTGCCAATTACAAAGCAGTTTAGAAGAGAAAGTTTATACAATAATATTGTTTTGTGAATATTCCTTTCTAGATGACATGTTTATTTTTCCAGGAACCTAAAAATTCCCATTGCATTGTTTCAAATTATCTATGTCAGTAGACAATTCTAGGCTTTTGAGAATAAATTTTTCAGAAGTCTTTGAGAAACTAATTATAAAAATCAGATGTATATTTGACCTAAAAAAAAATCAAAAAATAGGTACAGCTGAACAGGTAAAATGTATACAAGACTCAGCCACACACTTAAACATAACCATTATCTGAATTTACAACTGCTACAAAATTACTTGTTACAGATCAGCTATTCAACAATTTCTCAGGTGGCCTAATTTGTAACAGAGCTCAGCAGCAGCAGTTCCTATTTATTTCAATAGGAGTTGTGTGATTCAACACCTTGGATGATTAGACAAGCAGTGTTTAAAAATGCTCACTGCTAGCTGCTTCATGCACTTCTCTATTTTCATTAGGTATTAATATCAAGAAAAGAAGATCAGAAATGCATCAAAAATCTTTTGTTATCTCCTTAGATCCTTTAACACATTGGTATTTCTGGGTATTCAATGCTTTTCTCCAAGATATCTGCTGTCCTCCATTATTTGTTTCAATAGTGCTATTTCTCCTTCACATTTTAGTCTTGCTGCATTTATTAGGAGAATAAATAAAATATACCAAATGCAACACATTAAGTATGTTTTTATATCTACATTATGGACTCCTGTCCTGTTTTTACCCAACTAACACTCTTTATATTCTCTTTCCACTACCTTCCTTATATTGCTTTTACCTCTGTAGATTCTTTATGCTCCTTAATGCCCTCCTATTTTTATTACAGAAAAAACACATTACCTCCATCTTTAATTGAAGTAAAATCATCCAGATCAGTGATTCTTATATGTGTCTTGCTCACTATGACTGTAGCCACTGCTGGTAGAAGTAGCAGAAGTTGCAGTAGCAACAGCTTTCCTTATTGGCCAGGACAATGTGTTTGACTACTTAGGAATTATCCAGCCAGCACTTTGCTATGATACATTTGTATTAGAATCTGGGAATCTCAATTTTAGGTCTTCAGCTCAACATGGCTTCCAAAAGCATCTCTCCATTTCTGAGCACCTCAGAAAGCTGCATCCTGATCACAGAATTTCTAAGATTCCTGGCTGTCACCTGTGAGGAAGGAAAACAATCTTTTGAATGATTTTTGAATATATATGCTTTAATAATTTGTTAATTCATTTTAATATTCTAGAATAAAGTTTTTCACCTACAGGATGCACTAAAAGTAACTTGGTTTCATATACACATACCTATGTGGGTTTTTTTTAACCTAAAGAATACAGAAGCAGTAGTCCTCATTATTTTATACATTTCTTTTTGGAATCTACTGTGGATTTAACTTGTAGAACAGTAAAGAAAAATGTTTTTTATTGATGCAGTTCTTTTAGAATATTCTTCAATTTCTTGCAAGCTAAGAAGCAAAGAACTTTAAGAGGGACAGTATGTTTTACCTTATTGACAGACCAAAGTATGAAGGAAGCCAGCACATCTACTTTTCAACAAATATGTTAACTGTTACACAATAATCATATCCCTCATTCTTTCAAGGGTATTTTTTTTCAAAGAACAGCTTAGTGATGTCCTGTGTTCTTATATAACACCTAGAGAGAACACATTTTTCTGTACTGTGCCTCCTAGTAAACTCTTGCCAAAATTGTTACCATCACGCTATTGAATTGTTGTAATAATAACTCACCTTTTTTATTTAGTTGGTTTTCACTGAGCTTTGTAATTCCACACATGCACTTCTGCTGGAAGTTTTTATACCAGAAAGCCTTTGAAGAGTGAGAAGCTCTGAAGCTCTTGAAATTTATCTGGAAACAGTGTGGTTTCTTTTACCTTGGCTTTTACTACTGCTCACATTCTTTTATTTCCAGGTAATAGGTGCATTGAATGTATCAAGTTTTCATGAAAAGGCAATACACAGGTTATCCACAAATTGCAACACGGTATCAGTTTTTGAACCATTGAACTGTTTCTTTCCTCAGCTGTCTTAAATTAGAAAATCCAATTTATGTATCAATGTCTTTTCTAGCAGTTTTGAAACTACTTGACACTAAGCATCAGAATTCCATTTACTTTGTAATGAGTACTAAAGTTAGTTCTTTAGGTCAAGAAAGAGATACAAATACAGATTCTTTCATGTTCCTGTACCCTTTGAGAAATATTGAACATGCTACTGAAACATGACATTTTCCTGCTTAGTTCATTTCTCTTATGACTCATGATGTGAAGCATGGAAGCACTTTTTACTTTACATCTTACAGTTAGTTTATTGAAAAGACATTTGTTAGTTCCAAAGGCATGCGCGATAATTCCTCAGGTTTGCTAACACTTGTTTTTTTTTCAGTTGCTCATTTTTTCTATCATTTCTCTCAAAATATATTGGACTCAGTTCTCTGGGACATGAGCCATGATGATGGAAGAACACACTAGCATAAAGACTGAAAGCACATTGAAATTACCTGAAGTCACAGAATAGCTGAAGTTTAAGAGATCAACTACATACACATATGGGTTTTTGTGACATTTAATTCTCAACCAAAGTTCCCCTCAGCTTTCTAATCAAACGATCCGTTCTCAGTTAAAGGTACTAATTTTGAGTTGCTGTGCAGAATTAAGGAGAATTCAGAGCAAACAATGCTTTCTTTTCTGATAGATTTGGTTGAAGTACAGCAGAGCAGGAACCACAACAACTCTCTGATTACCACAAAGATGGAGCAGAGATACAGGCTATATAGGCAGCACATTAACCAACCCACTGGAAGGCAGCACAAGCTACAGCAATCAAACATAATCAAAAGCACATGCTCCAGCTCTGAGTTGCTTCACCAAACCAGCATGACTCCTTTTAGCCACAAAGCCAAACATCTCTGTAGAGCAGCACAGCACACAGCACTCCCAAGGTGCCCAATACAATAGACACACTCCCAAAGGAGCGTGCACACACAGCACGGCATTCCCATGACTCCCTCCAGCTGCTGTTTAATGCTTAAATGTGCCCTGCTGACTTATGATCACTTGTCAAATACGGTGCTTCACGAGCAGAAAGAAGATTGCAGTGCCTGTCACCCCACCCTTGATCTATCCTGCTCCCATGCTGGCCATGATGGGATATCCCATGATCGATAATGTTGGTGCTTCCTCCAGGGTTGTTAACTATGCCAGGGCCATTGCTAGTTAACAGGCTCTGCAACAGAGTAGCATGAAGATGCAAATACTAAAACAGTTGAAACTACTTTTTAAATTCCCTCTAAATGATTTAGTATGTTAATTGGGTGGGTGCTGTGCTTTGCATTTCTACTCCTACAGATCTGAATATTTAAAAAAAGTAATCGTTAATCCTTCAAAAATACATGACATAAAAATATTGTTCTCAATTCAGTATTTGGCTTATTCTCTGGAGTTAAAGTGAAACCTTACAACAGATATTTCTTAGCATAGCATGCAAACTTAAAGCAAGGTTAATGTTTAATCCTTCATTTGAGTTTTCACGACAATTTCTTCAGCTGTCCTTCTGTAATGTCTCTATAAGCTGTGAGGAACAATTTTCTCAAGAAGTAAAATTTCCTGATTTAATCTGATCAGGAGTCTAACAGCCTTTTTGAACTATAGGCATAAACATGCAAAA
Organism: Neodrepanis coruscans; assembly: GCA_013400695.1. Classification (NCBI taxonomy): domain Eukaryota; kingdom Metazoa; phylum Chordata; class Aves; order Passeriformes; family Philepittidae; genus Neodrepanis; species Neodrepanis coruscans. The sequence continues at coordinate 6,289 of VYZS01092682.1, read as the reverse complement.
ACATTCTATTCTAATGTTGGTCCAAACATCCTTCTGTTAGAATGGCTGCCGTTTCACTTTTCCCTCTGTGGGCCCAACATCACCCCTCTCATCTCTCAGGATCCTGGATGACAGCGGTCTCAAAATGGTGTGAAGAAAGGCCTATGTTCCCAGGCCTGCAGCAGGCTACCATTTGTGGCCAGTAGACCTGCTGGGAACAGGAACTATGCTGGACAGTTACTGAGGAACATATTGCTGGAATGATATGGGATTCAGTTGTCCCATGAATATACCACTACCATGGACACATACCATCCCCTCCAAAAAAAACAAAAAAGAAAGCAGGTAGGAACTAAAATGATAAGAGGTGAACAAAACCTCCAAACAATGAAGGTTGTGGCAGAATCCAGGGATGTTGTGGAATCCTCAAGGTAAGGTGCCTTGGAAGGGCTTTTAACAGTGAAGACAACAGGGAGGGTTACCCCAAGAGATGATGGGTATCAGATGTTAAGCAAGGGAATCTTCCTGAAGATAGACAAAGTATCTGATTATGCTGCACTGCAGAGTATCTTAATCTTATTACTAATACAGCTAATGCTAATATATAATGCTAATGCTGGTTTTCTCATGCCAATATGTGTTAAATACAAAATCCACTGAGTAGTCGTGCTAGCAGTTACTCCTGCTCAACGCACAAGTAACACTACATGACTGGAGTATCCTTTCTGTACAACTTCCTCAATAAAATATTCCCCAGCTATGGATTTAATGTTCAGTCCTTGGAGGACAATAGGTTCTAGTTGATTCTCCCCGAATTTACCATATTCCAATAAAACTCATGTTGTTTAAAAATTCATTAATATGATCTCCTTTTCTTTTCTTCCACATACACAATCTTCCAGCAACTCTTCCACCAGAATACATATTGCCTCCAACTTCTGCTAACAAACGAACCTTGCATTTTTCACTGAATATTTACAAAAGGTTTATTTCCTCACATGATTGGTAATCAGTCCTGTACATGAAGTAAATGATTTAAAAAAAGTAAATGTACTCTGGCAAGTGTTTCTGAGCCTGTGTTCTATCACAGGGGCCAGAAATGCATGTAAATCTGCCTGTGTCTTCAGAAAGTTATTTATATATTTGGACTGGCTGAACGCCCATTTCGTCGTATCTTTCTGTCATTATTTTTTTCAGCAATAACCTAGTGTACAAATTACGAATTACTGGCAAGCCTCAAAAATGTGAAACAAAACCATAAAGTTGCATATTATAAACAGTCACAGTGCACACTCAAGAAAAATAGCTATTTCTGTTGCAGTGAATATGAACCCTGGGTTTTCACCCTTTTTTAAAGAAAAATCATATGTATTTATATTTTTAAAAAATCATTATCAGAGACTGATTTTGAAGTAGAGGAATAACTTATACTACCAATAATGTTATCAGGGGCTGAGATGACTTCTTATAAAGGCAGATCATACACAGAACTGACTCTTGAGCAAGTATTTGTTAAGGTGCTCTTTCCTTTTGAAAGG
>VYZS01092630.1:0-14217 GCA_013400695.1 Neodrepanis coruscans | reverse complement strand
GAGAAGAATGGAAACTTTCTCACCCTAGTTGTCATAAATTAGCACTGTATTGTAATATTGACACAGTGTTTTTTTACTTAAGTATATCAGATATTCATTCATCTACATTTCATTTACAGAAGCAACTTTGTGCCGTGTGTGACACACCTTTTGTTTCTAGATGGAGTTTCTTTTTCTCCCATTATTGTAGTTCATTATTAGTATGAAAGGACAGGTAATGTCAAAAAGATGCCCATTTTTTCTATTTCCTGTCCAAATTTAGGAATTCTCTCCTGCAGATTTGAAATTTAAAACCATTAGCCACATTAAGATGCATATACACAACGAAGAAAATGGAGAAAACTGGATAAGGGGAGGAGCCACAGCAGAAAAACAGCAATTGTGTAGCTCTGGTATTTTATATGCAAACAAAACTTATGTGTGTTTGTTTATGCTAAATGAGGAAGGATCCTGAAGGGGAGATTTGGTTTGGCTTTCCCCCTCTCTTAATTTAAGTTTCTAAGCCTCCTTTATTCTCATAACATGAAAGTAGGACACCACCACTAAAGAGACAGCATCCTGCCTCAGACGAGGAGTCACTTCCTGATTTACTGAAATGTCAAACCTTGTGGGTTTTCAGATAAAAAAAGAAACGAGTTTGCTGGTTACAAGCTGGGTAACCCAAAACACCATCTTTCTTTCTTTTTTTCTTCCCCCCCCTACGAAATAGATGCTCAAATAAGTGACACTGTCAGTTACAACAGAGATGAGCAGAAAACCTTTACATGAGTAAGGAGCAGCTCAGAGACACCACGATGACACCAGGAGGTGCTGAAAGCCAAACTGCTGTGCTGGAAGGAGGAATCAGCAAAATCCCCCCCCCAGACTACACTGTGACAGGCATTTTGAAATGTTTTGTTATTGACCATGGCATAAGAAGCAGCACCAAAATTTGCTCCCATAAACTCAGGAGGTTGCACAAGGTCAGAGAGTGACATGTCACACACAGCAGATCTGCCGAACTGAGAAATGAAGCAGCAGAACAGGGTGGAATTAGGAAGTTCAGGGACACTCCTGTAGGAATCTCGTCACCTGGAGCAGCCAAGCCTCTCAGAAGGAACCTGGGCACTGCCACGACGGGCACAAGGAAAGAAAACACAGCCCCCAGAGATATCAAATAATTTTACAAAGACACAGTAAAAACTGTGAATTTAAGTGGGTGCAGAGAAAGACTCGCAGTGATTGGGGATCAGTGTCTCATATGAGAAGAGATTTGACAAGAACTCTTGGCTGCCACAGCACAACCAAGGCTGGAATGACACAGCTAAATTTTGTTATTAGGGAGGGGAGAACACTGAAGAGGGAGGAAAATATTTATGTTAAAACACAACAACAACACAGAACAAATGGGTCTAAATTGGTCGTTTATCAACCTTGGCTGGCAACAGATATCAGAAGCTGCAGCTCAGCAACATTCTTGCCAAGCAATACCACACAGGAAGGAACTCCACTTCACGGCTGAAGGAATCCAATCCTCTATTCCTAAACTCCAGCACAGATGAACGCTGAACTTATTTTCCTGCCTCCAAGATAAGTGTTTCTTTTCCTCCTGAAATAATGAAATGCCAAAGTGTATTTCACAAAAGATACCACTATTTCATTTTGAAATGGGGGGAACAGGGAGAGGTTATGCACGACCTACAAAGCAGATCAGGCTTTCCGATGCTGAACACTGTGACACCTCTCAGGCACACGATTTGCAGAGTGAAATCACCAGCCTCCATTACACATAAGCTGTTCCAATATACTGAGGCAAAACTCTAACAACTGAAATCTGTCTCTCTTCCGAAAATCAGGGTTTTACCAACTGCCTCAAACTGGACACGTCACATCACAGTTCGAGTCCCAAAACAACCCTGGGATTTAAGCCACAAATCACCTCAGTACAAAAAAATTACTCACACAAATTTTTTAAACACAGAATGCTCAGCACTAATAGAAATTGACTGAATCACTGCACCCTCTCCTTGTAGCTTCTCAGAGGTCAAACCACTTGCCTTGGGGAAGGAGTTAAACTCTGGACCCTCCAGGGTTTCCAGCCATTATCTCCACATTCAGAGCCAGTACAAGAGAAAGCCAGGAATAGCTCAGACATGGCCCACCAGGGGCTGTACCACTGCTCATGCAAACACACCCAACACCACTGGGGTCACCATCACTGGATCAGGAACAGCTGACTCCTGTTCCCCCTGTACAAAGCCATGACATCAGGGGAGTCTGGAAGAGCAGGAAAGAACTCCACCCTCCTGAAAAGCCATTCCACATTTTACCCAGTCCACGGGAAAATGCACCACAAATGCAACACAACCCACTTTTGTGAAATTCACTATCATGCTTCAGTCAATATCCCTTCTGCACTCTCAGCTGCGTCCTTCCTTCACAAAGTGGTCGTCACTCAAAGGCAGGAAATAGAGATGCCCATTTCTTTGGATTTACTCTGAAAAATAAGCCCCTTAGAATACAGAAACTTCAAAACTCAATTCCCTCATCCTAAGAGACACCTAAAATCCAGCTGTCCTACTTCCCTGACCTGTATTCTCATCATTAGGAAGCTCCTTCTCCACCTCCTATCAAAGTAGACGAAATTATGACAAGAAATTTCACGCCTTCCTGAATCAGCACTTTGCATGAATATACATATCAAAGAAGAACTTCAAGCTGGATATAACTTCTTTATGCACTAAAATAAAAATTAATGAGAAGCCTAAATTTATGCAAACATACTGTTAAGATTTAGGTATGTGTCTTTCTACATTAAGAAAACTGTAGCAGTAACCACTGCCCAGACAGGAATTTACATGCACTCCTTTTGGTCTGAATCCCAAGAGCTACGAAAAAAATTGAAATATTCCCTGAAAACTTAAAAGTTTTTATTGATCAAAGTCTTTTCCTTTGGAATCAGTAGGCACATACACTCAATATGCCCTGAAAAGCTTCTGCTTAAGAACCCCAACAATCCATGATATAATAAACCTCCTTATGAAAATACTTTGACTCCCACTATTATTCTCATCTTTATTTTTTCATCTATAAAATCTACCACTGTTACCATCACATTCTACTATCACCAGTATCACATGTGCTCCTGCTCCCTCCTGTAATTGGAGACTTTTTCACAGTGTTATCATCCTGATGTAACAAAGTGAAATTATTGTACCCACATCTTGTGTATTTCCACATTTTTAAAATATTTTTTGTCAAAATTTTGTGATCAGTGTTTCTAAATAGATATACCAGAACTTCAGAAAGAATCACTCAGCAAGGGTTGAAAGGATCACCAATTTTGATTTCTTTCTACACCCACAAATTCCATGCAGCTCTTCAGTGCTGAGACCAGAATCCTGTCCCTTGTATTTCTTCACCATGATGTCAATTGCGACTAACAGGGAACTGTTTCTTCAAGGATACATCACACTGAATCTTAAGAAAAATGCTCACACACTTCATGAGATCTTTCCAGTCAGTTTATCTTAAATCCATTAAACCCCGGATTTTTTAAAGCACAGGGTGCTTGGAGATGGTTCTGGCTGGGACTCACCGGTGCCTGTCCCAGCCGATGCCCCACCCATCTCCCCGAGCTTCCCAACCAGGGAAAAGAGGGAAGAGAGGGAGGAGGGCTCAGCTGCTCAGGCAGCAGCTGCTCAACCACTGCAGATTAGTGCCCGACTGCCAAGGTAATCTGAAATAGGTGTCAGTTTAAACTTCCTGTGCTGGGCCATTAACCACAATGGACCAGCAGCTGTTACGGAGCTATTTCCAAAAGAGAGGCAAGGCTGACAGACAGGGGCAAAACACCCAGCACAGCTGTTCCAAGGTAAGGCAGCTCCACTCAGAACTGCAGTGGGGCATTTTCACACAGTCACCTTTATCAATACGCTCATGAGAGTGAAGAGTGGGGTTTTCTGCTGCCCTGATTTTGAACGCATCACACCACACCAGCCGGCATTAATTCAATTTCTCTGTTGACTGAATCCTGTGTTGGATTTTCCATCACTTTGTTTGCGGCTTGCCTTCAGGTTAAACGCTTTGTATGTAAATATCCTTCTGCTTGTCCTTTTCCAGCTCTGGCAAAATACCAGCACGCCAAGTGCTGTGTTTAAGAACTTACCAAAATGAGTATCACTGGGTCAGGGACTGTCCTGTCCATCTCAGTTTGGGCAAACTTTCAAGGTTTGCCGACTAAAAATGCTTATCCTTCACAAGCATTGCTTAATTCTCTGCTTTCCAATGCACTGAAAAACCCTCCACTGAACTCAAACTGTAAAAGCCTTTTACTCTGATTGTACCCAGACAGAGCAGAAAACCGCTTCTGCGTTCTCCAGCACCACCCTGAACAACAACTGTATTCCCACCTGGCGATAAGTCCATCACTTAAAACAGCTTTTGTTCCCAGAATATTTAACTCTCCTAAATTTAAGAACAATCCCCCAAACTTCGAGGCAGTAGCAGCTGAAAGGGAGGCCATTTTGTTTGTTTTTTCCCCATCTGGGCTGTGCAGGCACACAGATATGATGATCAGCCTGAAGGAGCTGTACTGCTTTGAGTGTGATGACAAAGAACGAAGAAAATACTCAGCACAGAAAAAGAATTCCCTGTGCTCGGAACAGCAGATCTGCTCGTGCATCATCACACTCAGGTCATCAGAGAGATAGAGGAAGGAGCACAAAACAAGAGACACAGAAAACTGCTCTTCACCCACTTCTTTTAGCAACGAGGGCTCTGACAACAGCAAAGGAATTGCAAGTTATGTAACTCTACTCCTTCTGATAAATTTGGAAAAGATGACATTGAAAAAACTGATAAACAGATTATACCGAATTATAATCTCCAGATTAGTTACACTGGAGTTTTTGACCAAGCTAAAAAAACAAATGCAAGGGCAGATGAAGAGCCATCACTACATCTCCTAATACAATGTGTGAAAGGTTAGTCCCTGTAAAAGGAGACCACACAAATTACTCTCAACCTCAGCTGCATCAAGAGGATTTTATTCTTGGTTTTTCTATCCACTTCCACACGAAGGTCAACTTTGTGGACATCAGACTAAAACCGAAGACTAACACCGAGTGTTAATTATACCTGACCTTCCTAAACCCTTTCAGATGGGAATGGGGTAAAGAAGTTTTTTCGTTGCTTTGGTTTTTGATTTCATAAATTAATTCATAACTTGGCAACAGCTTCCAGTCCATCATTATATTCTGGGATACTTCCATAAATTCAATACTTGGCCTGCACTCACCAACCACGAACAGAAACATTATCTGTTCATCTTAACCAAAAGTGATAAATGATCCATGTTCTCCACATTCCTCAAAAGACCCAGAGGAGAAGGAATGAGAAGATCATGGTCTGAGCTCTTGTGTGCCTCATTATAGGTCAAGTATGATAGAGGTCAAGTGTGTGTTGGTGTGAGAAACAGAAATAATCCCACATCTAGGACTTTACTGAAGAATGCTAACAATTAAAAAATATTCCTATTAATGCAAAAAGGAGTAAAATCAAGAAGTCATACATTTCAGACTATGAACCATCAAATCCAGCTTTTATCACATTGTCAGGAAAATTCCCACTTCTTCCTTTTATAATTCTGTGTTGGGAGGGTCCTTGGCTGGTTAGTCATGCTGTGTTCAGAATACCACTGTGAAAATCCGAAACATGATTTGCATTTAAATACTGTATTGAACACAACCCTCTCCAGACATCATTTGAATCATAACTTATATTGGATCAGGGATGATTCACAAGCCTGAACACTCATAGTTCAAGACGATCATCTTTGTTATTCAAAGCTAATTGTGTGTGTCCTCACTGCACATGACTTGCTCCTGTTTACTTTCATATTTTTCATAATCATTTAAGGATTCATCCCTAAAAAGTTTAAGCCATTTAAAAAGTCTGACACAGGTCTTGGTTTTCCTATTTGGATTGAAACTACAAATTAAACCCGAAACCATTTACAGGAAATGAATCAGCTTTATTTAAGAAATAAATAAATTTTGCAGTGAAGAAGCACTTCTCTATTTAGGGTGACCCATCAAGGTCATCTTCAGGGTTCCATTCAGCAGTTTTAAGGACCAGAAAAACCATTTGTCTTGCAGGAAATGCATCAGCATCTGCTCACACAGGTCCTGCACAGATTTGGGAAAATCATTAGTGGAGACCTGGTCTGTAACTCACTGTCACAGCAGATCCTCAGCCCATTTCAAACAGGACTTCACTGCACTGGTGACAGAAGAATCCATCCTGTATCACCAACATGCACATTTTACCCACTGAATTGAGATCCACACTGAAACTCAGCACAAGAACTTAGAGACCAAAGAACCCATTTCAGCCACACACATTCCCAACTCACCCTGTGTTACCCCATTCCAACACAACATCACTGTGCCACGGCAACATCCACCAGGACACTCATCAGAACCAAGCGTTTTGTGCAAGGGATAATGTTTATGAAAGTCTGCACTAATAAATAATTAAAGTCCTACATTTTAAAGCCATCTCTTATTCAAGTTACCATTTCAGGAGTGTGACTACAGTTTCTTACAGGAACTACTGCACTGGTTACACAGAACAATATGAAAATTGTTCCTTCTTAAGACTCAAAAAAGGTGCAGGAAGAAGCATCACCATAATGATCACCAAAATCACCATGGTGCTTTTGTCACCCTCTTTCCCTTTAGAAAAAAAAAGGTGGTGAAAGCACCTCTGCATCTACTGTTCCACCCAACATTTGAACAACTGCAAGGAACATTCAAAATGTGGAAGCAGAACAGTGTCACCAATTTACCTTCTGAAATCAGTTATTCCAAATCCTAAGTCCTTGAGAATGATGTTTTGTATTCTACTATGATCCAAAGCCTCTATTACTGAGAAAGAGGAGATCTATGACCCTAAAACCGACGGTCTATGCATATAAAATGTTCTGAGGAGACGCTTAAAGCAGAAATTTGAACTCAGACTTGTCTTCATCAAACCTTTTTGTGCACCATGGTATTTAACAGAATTGAGAAGGAGAAAAGAGCATTTTACCAGTTATTTTGAGACTCCTTAAAGACACAGAAGGATCTGGGGTTCCAGGAAATGGCTCTCAGTACATTTGCTTATGTGCATTTTCAAAGAACTGTTATTTTGACAAAATATTCATCAATCTATGACCTGCTCTAGAAAACAGAAAACAATAACTAAGCAATAAAAACAGAGCGGAAAAAACATTAACGAGCACTTTCAACAGAACAAACAGCAGAGAGTAGAAGTCGTCTTTAAAACCAGAAATAGATCTATATTCTGCCATTCACTGAAATTTACTGAAAATACTTCTCTGCAAACCAAGAAGCCCCGTGTTTCTTGCTACGCCTTTAAAAGGCATTTTTCAGGGTATGACTCTCCAAATCAAGACAAAACCGGGCCCCACTGGTCCCCTGAAGAAAACCCTATCAAATGAAAAATGCCTTTCAGAGCCCACAGAGAAGGTCCTCCATGTGAGTCAACAGGAAGAATTTTATACCCCAACAACGATTAAGGGCGAAATAATTCCGCACCGTACGTGTCCTCCAAAAAATCGCCACACATTTTTTTGCGAGAGCGAGCAGCGTTCTGCCGGCAATGACCTAATTACTAGAATAAAAGCAGCGTATCTGACAAAGGGGAAGAAAGGACCCTCTGCTTCATACATAATTTATTAAGATTTCCCACAGCATTCAGGTTCAGCCGCGGACCCGGGCGCCCCTTTGTGATGTTAAAGCCGCCCGTGAGAAGTCACCGGACCCGCGGAGCCCCGGACCCGCCGCCCGCGCGGCCCCCGCGCTGCGGCACNTCCATATGATCTGCATAAACAGACTGTCCCCAAACCCCAAACCCCAAACCCGGCCCAGCCCAGACCCGGCTCCCGGCACACGGAGCCCGCCCTGCGGTAAAAGCAGCCCCAGTGCCCGGGGCTGTGTCTCGGCCGCCGGTCACTGACCCGCCCCCCCGACAGCGGCCGCTCCCGCAAAACGGGAAAGGCTTCTGTGTGAAAAAATGGAACGGGGCTCTGCGAGCGCCCGAACTGAAGATGCTGCAGTCCAGCTAAATTTTTCACATTGAAATACACTGAGACGTCACCTATTAGATAATGTGTATCCTTCAAGGGCATCTCAGTGACACACAGTCTTCTGTGGTTTCCAGATATAAAGGTGTTGTCCTGAGATCAAGTCTGTGTACATTTAAGCTGTATCATCTTAGAAAAGCAAACACCAGTTGGAAAAAAAATGTAAAAGACAAATTAACAATCAAGTCAATTAATGAAACTACATTATAATCTCCCCCCAGAACTGATCTCTCTCCAAGGCTAAGGATGTAACAAGGTATTCACGAGGATGACTTAAAACCATACAAAAGCACACTACTGGAATACAGGACACAGCAGAAATTAAATATATTTCAGCTGTTTGTGTATTTTCATTAAAAAAAAAAAGGCTGTATCTCTATAACTGGTACTATTGGGATGTTCAAAAACACCCCAGCTCTAACATTAAAGTCAGCTGTGTAGAACCAGCACAATATTTCTTCATTTTAACCTTCTAGAATAATTCAAGAACAAATCTCTGGGCAGCACAGCCCACCTCAACAAATAGCCCATGACAGAAGATCATCCAAAATCTGCAGTGGTTCCTCACCCAAATCCAATGAATGCCCTTCCCTGCAGCACATCACAAACCATGGGAGTTTCAGCCTTACACAAGTGGACATAAGGACAGACAGCTCATTAAAAACACACAGCCCCATGTGCCTCAGGAAATTTCAGTCTTCCTGTAATCATTTCTTTGATTTGCACGGAACAAACGGGCTCATGACACCTTGTGGTTGGGCCCAGACGAAATGAAATGCACTGCAGGCCTGTGCATGTGAGGAGCTGCACCACAAATCACTGAAATGCCACTGATTCCACTCCAGCTGTTTCCTCACAGGTCGTTTTCCCAGTCACAGAAGACAACAATCCACCCTCAGGAGTTACCAGGTAACCTTCCATCCACCACCCTCACTGCCAGGGGGATGTGTGACATCCCAGCACAGTCTGACACAAAATCCTCTCTGACTCCACCAGGATGGGAAAACACAGAGGTTCTGTCGCTTCACTTAAACCAAAGTCAGGTGCACCACAATTCAAGGGTGACTTTTAGCCAAAAACCTTCTACTAATTACAGCAATCATTGACATCCTGTGGTTTATGATCCACTCAATTCCATTCCATAGGGAACAAGCCATCTCACCTGCTACCTTAGTGACAGACACCACTGCTCCACCCCTCGGAAAAGCAAACCAAAATGCTCCCAGTTGTTAACTGTGAAGCTCCCACCACCCTAAAATTATTTACATCAGTGTAAGTGCACAATGAAGTGCAGATATGGCTCAACACCAGCGTTATCAGCTGGCAAGTTGCTGCAATAGGAGTTGTGGTTTATATTCCAATCAAGTCACTCCAGTAATTGTTTTAAATCATGTTCAGAAGCAGAAAGTGCAACACAGTCCAGTGAGGGTGCAAAAACCAGAGAACCGACACCAAAGAAAATGCCAGAGAAGCTGAAATCCCATGTAATAAAGCCAAACTCCACACTTATGACTAAAAAACTAAGCTTTAAGAAGTACAGTTTATTTTCTAGAACCTGAATCAGGAATATTGAAGTATGGGAGGCTACATCATGTACTCTCTTAATTTACACACATCATACTGCAATTTCTGCAGCTCTTAAACACTAATTGTAGTTCTCCCTGTGTGAAGAGACTCTTGCTGGTCCTGGTACTGGTTAATCCTTTCTGAGTCTGGCAGCCCCAACCTGCCTAAGCTTGAGCAAGTCCAGTGCTGATGGGCGATGTCAAAGTCACAGCTCCATAGCCCGAACTCCCATTTTATCTGCAGAACAAGCAGAAGCACAAATTCTCCAATGCTTTCTGCCAAGATGAACAGCTGGGTAGGAGGGAAAACACTCCCCCTTCCCCTCTCATAGTAATGCCCATTCTGTCATGATCTCATAAAAATGGTACCTTATGGTGTCTGTGTCACATGTCCTTTCCTCTGGAGCAAAACCCACTATCAAATGAAAACCAGTTTAACAAACTGCATGTTATCAATAACAAGACGACCTTTCTTTTATCTTCCAGTGGTGTTAAAACACGGATATACAGACAAACAGGTGAGTGGTACTGTGACACATACTCTTACCTCCTTTCAAAACTGCTTTCTGTGTGCAGTACTGGATGCTCCCAATAGAACTGATACTAATGAAACAGTATTTGAAAAAAATTAAAAATCAGGGTTTCAGGTGGAAAAAAAAAAGTACAGAAAGGAATTGTACAGGGAAAAAAAATCTTCTTTAGTCTAAGCTTATTCTTGGTGAGTTATTCCCTATCTGCCAGAAGGACCAAGATGGCTTTTTCATTCTTTGAAAGATACCAAGACAGACTTGCAATACCTGCAACGTATTACATAAACCCACCCCTTGAAATCTATTGGAAGAATCAAATCTCTGCATGACCTTATCAAAGCTACCAAATCCCAGGGATGGAAAGTTTTAGTGTTGAAAAATATCAAATCAGTTTTAATATTCGAAAATATTATCACTCCAAGATCCCTGCAGTGTACTCAGCACAGCATTCTCAAACAGAAAAATGGGAAATTCGGGCCCAGAAATGCAACTGGCAATATTTTTAGACCATGTTTGATGCAATCTTTGCAGTGTTTCCCAACTTCCTACTGCATTTATAAAAATCCAGTTTGAGACCAAATAAAACTGTCAGAACTATTTCCCCCCCACTGTTAGGAAGTGTTGAGTGGAACCTCTGAGCAGATTAACATCCACATTTTCTAAAAAAGTACATTTCCCCAAATATCTGTTTGCTAATCAAGCAAACAGCAAGACTGTCAACAGGAAGTGCAAGAGGTTTTCTGATTTTAGATAAGTGGCTCATAAATGGGACCATTCTCTCAGCCTTGACAACCTCACTCTCTGCAGCAATACCCTTCTCCCCAGCAGCTCTTCCCTGTTTAATACATTTAAAGTGATTGATATTTCATTATCAGCCATTGAACATGCACAGTACCACCTACCTCAGAGACTCTGGCCAGGGAGTGGTTGGATAAGGAGCTAAATTCTCTCTCTGGTGCCAGGCACTGTGGCTGGCACTACTCACAAATGTGAAACAGTGTTGTGAAGATCTTGCCTTCAGAACTTGCATTAATACAAATTTTATGCATTGACTTACATCAAGGCTGCTGTTTTTTAGAAAGACAGTACAAACAGATTTCATTAACAACATGAACAGAACACATTTCACGTGGACAAGTTTCATCTCTGCACAGGACTTGATAAGATACTTTAGCAGTTTCTATAACCACAAATTGTCTTGTGCCTTTCAACCTTATTTGAAAAAAAAAATCAATAAAGCTGCTCTTTGCCTCTTACTTCCCTCAGTATTGAAGGTACCTTCACCTCTCTCACTACCAAATAAAGACCATGTTCCCTCTGGACCATGTCCTTACCATGTGACCAGGAGCAGATAAAGGCTGTATATTCCCACTTGGGAATGCTCATAATTTCCTCCTATCAACATCAGCATCACTGTTTTGACCACAAAGAGCTGTGGCCCTACTTTGTCCACCAGGATTCTCTCAGAAATGTTGCTTCCCCAACTACGGGAACTTACAACTATGAGCACCAGAAAGATCACAAGAAAAAGGTTTCCTGAAGATCAAGAACCTAAAGGTTTGCCTCTCTTATGCAGATGAAGAAAGAATAAGGAAAAGAACTGTTATTGTTCCCAAGGAATCATCTACAAAACATGCACTAGTCCTAAAAAAATAAACAGGAATTTTCCATTCTGAGAAAAGAGAATCCTGTTCTTCTAAGATTTTTCTACTATACCAATATATTAAACTTCCACTTTTTCTCCCCCCCAGAAAGTTGTGCTACCAGTTCCTGAACTTGAGAAGATTTTTCTACAAGCAATGACAAGATCTGTCTTTCAGAGGGGTCAATTAGCTACCCCACGGTCATGAAACATAAGCTAAATGAGAAAAGCAGAAAAATGCATCCTGTTTAGTTTTTTCACAGCAGTAAAGTCAGAGATACAGAAATACATCACTTGCTCTTTAAATACTTTACTATTTAATGCTCTCTACTGTTTGCCAATTCCTTACTTTTTTCAAGAAGTACTCTGCTCTCTGGGGCATCTCCCACTCATACTTCCTTCCTTCTCACTGAGTTTTTCCATCTGTATGCAGCTTTCTTGCTGCAAATTAAAGAAATGAAAATTCAAGAAGTATTGCTTCCTTCCTCTCATCTGCTGGCTCTAGTCTGGAGGCACAGCCCAACCTATTTATTAGTCACCTTCTCTAAAGCCAGCAAAGCAATAATGGAGAGAGTTTGTATAGAAAACCATTAATCCAGCAAACTTCACCATCCATTCTTGTACCTCAGCCATATAACAAGCCCCACCTGAAACAACTTTGTGTCACACTACCTGTGGTTCCCTCATCCTCGAATTAAGAACTTGACAACAACCTGGCATTGTATCAGTTCATTTCCTCTGGTGTAGCTCTTTCAGGACTGTTTACCTTATCTGCCTCCTGCAATTTCCATGCCTTGTTTCACCATGCCTTGTGTTTTCTTTCCCTTGTCACCAGCTTCATATTGTATTTTCCACCTTTTTTTTAATTTAGCTTTCTTTACCACATCCCCTTAAAAAGAACGACATTTGTTAGGCCTCATTTTTAGTGAGCTTTAATTCAGATTACAAGTATCTATCTGGAAACATTTCTGCTCAAACTCTGACCCAGTTGTTACTGAATCCTGCAGGACACCAGGAGGTTGCAGTACCTCAGGTGAAAAGCGACAGAGGAGTCTGATATTCACCTTAATGAGCTCCTACTTTCCCCAACTGCAGATACCTTCATCTTACACAGTATTAACGTTGTACATTGATTTTCACACTGTTTTCTGGATTTTTAATGGAAAAACAACCCCATCCAAAAAGCTGTGTTGCAAAGACACGAAAAGAAGATAAATAAGATAAAAAGGCAGAAAACAGAAATGGATGGTGCTTATTCAATCCACAAAAGGGCTGGACTTTTATAGGAATTTGGAAACCTGATTTTAAAGATGTGAGCTAGAAAACACCCTTTTTTTCTGCAACAAGCAGAAAGTGACTTCACAGTGACCAAATAAAATAGAGTTGACTTTTAAGTGTAGTTTACACGCCCTCACTGATGGGGTGGGGTTGTGTTGGGATGTGCCAAACTTCCAGCAAAACAAAGGCTTATTCAGCACCTCTGAAAACCTGCAAATGCACCTTTTAACGCACACACAATTCTGTTTTAGTAACCTCTTAATACTGAAGGCTGAGCATCTTCCATATAAAAGCCCTCAGGTGATGTAGCCCAGGGATTCTCTGGTGGTTTTTTTTCAAAGGAAAAGCTCTTCCTAGAGAATTTTATCCACACATATTTCACTTTTCCCCGTGCGGGCCATAGAACAGAAGAAGATTAATTGTTAAAAGAAAGATGAAAAACTGTTGCATCTTCCAATGTTTCCTGGGGAGTGCCAAGCTCTGGATCTGCCTGGTCTCCACTAGAACCACCCTCTGTAAACACACCACATCGTAGAATACCTTGTTGCACAACTCTGGGCTCTGATGCATCTCTTTACCCAGGGCTCCAGTGCTCAGAGCCCAAGGATCAGACACAGCACAAGGAAATGAGCACACATTTGGAATATTTGCAGCGGACAAAGCCCTGTTTTGCTGCTTCTTAATACACAGCATCAGCTGTAAGAAGCTGCAGTACTTGGCTGGTAAAATTCAGTTTCCTTTTACTCTGTGACTGACACAGGTCACTGCTCAAAAGGAGGGATGTCAGATGGTCATAGAAGCTTTAGAGTGAACCCAGGAGCATCCCAGAATTCCACACCACTCTGACAAATGGAAGCTCTATCAGTGGAATATTTACCTTTTTCTTCACAATCTTCTTCTCAGTCCTCTCTTTGTTTGGTTTGAAGCAGATGTTCTTAATGCATGAGCTGATTTCTTGTAAGCATTCTGACATTTCAGTAGTAATAAATCAGTTAAAAATCTATTTAGCAAAAGCTCATCAACATATTTTTGCCAGTGATATTGAAAAACACAGAATCATAGAATCAACAAGGT
>VYZS01092590.1:0-11649 GCA_013400695.1 Neodrepanis coruscans | reverse complement strand
GGTTTTCTGTGTGTGTGAAATAAACTGTGTTACTTGTGTGTTTTCTTTTTGGGTGTGTGTGGCTTCTCTCGGACATCTCTTGTCAGTACCACGATTTTTAGTGGTAAAACCATGACAACAAACGATATTTCTCTCCAATATTCAAAAAATAATAGCTAAGGAAGTAAAGGGTGAGTGATTGTTTGGCTATTTCATTACTCTGGTATTGTCAAATATTGGCACACTTTATGTATGGTTTCTTCATTCTGAACTCTAACAAATCAGTCAAAAGACAAAAATTTCCATATATGTAGAGAGAACCATATATAAATACATGTGTGTATGTATTTTAGCATAAATTGAAAATATTTTCCCTGATTCTCCTTGAATCATTACAGTGATCTCTTTTAGTTTGGCTAAAAATAAGAACATTGTGTCATCAAATATGACCAAGAGGAAGTACTATCAGAGATATTGCATTCTTACCAGCAGCCATAAACAAAAAATAAACCAAACAAAAATCCCAACAAACAAACAAGATTATAAGAGCATTTGCATTGCAAGAAATACTGGATGATGAACTGAGATACTAGCAGATTGCTAAGAATATTCCCAGGCATATCTGGCCCCTGGAGGAGCTTCTTTTGGGGTTTGCACTTTATCAGAGAATAAAAAGTCCAGCCCCTCGTCACAGTGTCATAGAGAAGAAATCTCCCTCAGTTCTGCTTCTCTGACCTACTTAGTAGGGTTCAGGCTGCTATTTTCATGTGAAGTATTTGAATTCAGCCTCATCATTACAGCAAAGAGCATTATCTCTCACTGTTTTCCATCTAGCCCCAAGAATAACTCTGATGTCAGCGGGAAGCTTTCTCTCTGGCAGCCGTCTCCTCACTGCCACCTTGTCAGATAAAAGGTCAGCTGGCTCTGCCAGCTCCTCCAACAGACCTAGAGTATGGGGTCCTCAGCTCACACCCAACTGCCCCAAGCAAAGCAGGCCACTCCACTTCCAAGATCCCATTCTGTTGCAAGCCTGCTCTCAATTACACCAGCCAGCTGCAGCCTTCAAGAGGACACATTGCAGCAGGGGTAGTGGCAGTTCCTCAAGGTCCAGCTGCCCCTCCTCCATAGCAAATACCCCATGTGAGAAGCACAGGAAGAGTGAAAACAGCCCCATGGCAGGGTTAACCCAGCAAATTGCCTGTATGTGGTTTCCACATCTGTTCTTATGTAGGACTGATATGGATAGAGAATAAGGCAAAAAGGTGGGACCCAAAGTGTTGACTGGTAGGCTTTGGGCACGTGGAGAGAGCATAGGTTCCTACTCGCCCCACCAGTAAGAGCTGGGATATTTTGGCTTTTTCTGGCAATTTATCCTGTAGCTGCAATACAGCCTAGAGTTCCTTACATGGTATCACTGCTCTAGCAAGGATGTAAGAAATTATAGGGTGAACATGAATAGCCCCCCAGGAGTCCAGCCCTGAACACACAGTCCTAGGAAACCCCATTCATATCGCTAACCACAATGGCCATTTTGCTTGAGGAAAGACAGTTGGGACTTCAGAGTTTGGCCCAAATCCTTGACTATATAAATAGATTTCTATGAATCAAAGCTCCATTATGTAAGACATAAAAATAAGAGAACAAATGAGAGGAAAAATAAGCTGAACTTCAGAGTCTGCAGTGAAGCATCATCTTGGAGTCTGGGCACTGAGTCAAGACACAGATCTTTTTCTTTTCTTTTTTTTTTTTTTTTTTGTTTTTCCCCAGTTTGCTGCTTTGCTTTAAAAGTGACTCATCCACTCACTCCCCCTTTCACCAGCACTTTCTGTGTAGTTTCAAATATGCCTATATGTTTTAAAGCTCAACAGGACCATCCAAATTGCCTGATTATCAACCACATACCTACATTTACATTTCTAAATTAGACAGGAGAAATGGATGTGCGCAAATGAAAAATCCCTCAAACACATCTCCAAGGTTAAAGGAACTGTGGTGCAAGGCATGCTGCAGTTTACAATGAATTGAAATGTGACTAAAGGCAGCATGTGACAGCCTTCTATATTTAGCAGCGGCTTTTGCTTTTACACTCTTCGAGATACCCTGTCAGAAAAGCATCTATGTTTGTGCATCTCAGCAGAAGAATGAGCCCCTGAAGGTGTAGGAAATCTCCAACAATGGCTTTGTATACATTCCAGTTGTCGCTGGGGCATTTGTTTATATACATTGCAGGCTTGACTCCCTCCCCAACTCTGGCACATTCTCACCCACTTTTTGCTTTGACCAGGGAGTATTTTTAGCTGATGCAGAACAGTGATTTCACCATTGGATCTCCTTGTCACACCTTTTTCACAAGCCTTTAAAAGAGAAGCCTTGAGATCAAATCACGGTGCCCCTCGTAGAAGTGCTGTGGTTATCATTTCAGTAAGAGATGAGATACATATTCCATTTGCAGTTTTCTTTTCTTAATTTATGTTATTTGCATAGTCAAACGAGTGAGCAGTCTATGTTTTGTACAAGGCAAATCCATGTTGAACATAAATTGGTCTGAAGTGTTTTCTTTGGTTCAGAGAGATTTCACTAGTTATATGTGCACCCTCTCAGCACAAAAATTAAAAAAAACCAACACACATATATATACATATATATACATATTTTTTTAATCACCTTGAACTGCTGTTCTTTTACTGTGGTTTTTCTCTGCTGTTAGGTAAATAAAAGCATGGCTTATGTGCACTTATATTACATTCATCCCTTTAGGTTTATAAATAGTTACAGAAATTATACTTTATTTCACAGTCCCCTTTCTAGTCTGTTTAAAGCCTTGCCTGACTGCTTTTAGAGAGGGCTTAACAACATTTAGATAACGTGGTGATGCATGCACATAAGAAGAGCACTAATAGTCTAGCTGGGATAAGCATTAGAGCATTCCCAGTATTCCAGATTTCCATAAATCACATAAATTAACCTCCCAGCTATTTATATGCAGTGCCAGCTACAATGTCCTTTTATTTCATTCCTTTTTTCTCACCATTTGCTAAATGAATATTCAACCAACATTCTGGGTATGGCATCCTTTTTTTTTTTTTTTTTGCAACAGGCTGCACAAGCACAATGGATGATGCATAAGTTTACTGGGAAACAGTCATCAAAATGTCTCACTGCAGCTCATTGCTGCTCCTTATAGGCCTCTCCACTGAGAGATTAGCAGAACAAAAGTAAGGCTTGCTTTATGAGAAGCACTACATATTGTCATCCCTAACCAAGATGACAACAGTCTGCAAATAAATACATGGCAGCTGAGAGACTACACAACAGTGAAAAGATTTCTTTGCATAGGCCAGGAAAGGGATAAAACTCTCATCCTCCAGACCTTGCAGAGATTCTTGGTCCACAGCCCAGCTTTAGACCTGTACTCCATGTTTCCAGGGTTTGGACATATTACTTTGTGTGCTACCATAGCAACTGATGCTCACATATCTTCTAGCAGATGGCAGTTTCAGGAAGAAGGCCTGAAAATGTCTGTCTACCAATCTTTGCATCTCTTGGACATTTCAGAAAGACTATCTTCCAGGCTTCTTTTCATGATGTTTCAGACATCACTGGTTGGCATGTGGCTTTATGAAGTAAAGACAGGACAAACTGGCAGCTGCCCTATGAGTATCACCATCAGCTGTACTGAACAAATCAATAGGAACTTTTTAAAAAGCATAAAACAAGTAGACACATGGCAAAATATGAGGTAGTGGGGAAGAATAATAACAAATGTTCAGGGAAGCTGTGTCTTACAAATTTACCAGAGTTTTCTAAAGGAGTTCACGAACGTAGATGTAGCTCATTTGGTTGCAATACCCCTTACCCAGGGCTCATGAAGATGCTAAACTAGGGGGAAGTTTCTCTCATGGATTAGAGTTAAAAGAAACAAAGAGGAGGAATAAACTTGGAGGTCCTGTGGAGATCTGTTCTGCTTCTGCGTCATTAAGCATGTTCACTAACCACCTAGAAAAGGCAATGGAGAGAGTAAACTAATAAGGTTTATTGATGATACTAAGCCACTGAAGATGTAAAAATGAGTGATGACAGTGAAGGATCACAATTCAATGCCATGGTACGAAGCAACAGGGCAATAAGATGCCAGACAAGATTTGGTGTCTATGAATACAACATCTATGCATACAGGGAAAAGGAACCCTTAAATTCAGAGATACAGTGATGGTTCTTGAGCTGCCTGTTAACCCTGAAAAAGTAATCCTGACTTTACAATAGCCTTTTCTACAAACATGTTAGCTCAGGGTTTAGCAGTACCAAAAGAGCAAATGGCATCTCAGGAATTATTAGGAAACTAAGACAATCCAAAATGCTTGTTATTCCTGTATCTTGAAACATCCATGAAGTTCCAGTCCTTCATCAATCTTAAAAAAATTATAAGATTACAGAAAGAACAGACACAAACCACAAATCATTTAAAGTATGAGAAAATATTCAAGAGGCAAGTAAACAATCCAAGAATCTTTTCACCTTAAGTGGTGAGGAGAGAGATGAAAGGCATGTAGGTAACCTTGAATGGCACAGATGAGTTGGATAGGGAATGATTATTCACTTTTCCTGTAGAATGGGAAGTACATAGCATCATATCTTGAACCTATCAGGTAGTAGTTTAAAGACAAAGACAGCACTTCTTCACAACACTAAAGATACACTGAGGAATTAATTGCCACAGAAGTCTGTACATCCCAAAATCTTGCATGGGTTCCAAAAAGCGATTGATCATAGTCACAGAAAAAGACTATCCTGAGCTATTCTGCATGAAAATGCCACCTCCAGCACAAGAAGTTTCTAGGATAGAGATGATCAGAAGCTGGGAATATACCTTTATCACTGTCACCTCAAAACCATTATCCTATTCACTTTGAGCTACTGTTACAGTACTGAGCTAGATAGGGCTTTGGTCTGGGCAGTCAAAGTCCTCTCATAATGCATCTTCAGAGCCATAGGAACTGATCTCAGGCTGTGCTAAATGTGGCATAACTCAGTGTTTTTGACTGAAAGCCTGACTGAAATCTCCATCAGCTGTTTCAGATTTACCATAAATTTATAAGAGCACATGTACAGTTATGGCACTGCTCAATCCTGCCTTCAATCACATGCTCTTTTACTTCAGACTAGAGGGGGAAAGTCACACAAAGTATGAAGGCAAGCAGAAGCAATAGGCTTCTAAAAGCCTTCTGCACCTTAAACCTTTTCCATGTTTTGTCTTCATCCTTATTTTACCTGAAATATCACAGAGAAAATGAAGATTTGCTGATCTGATAACCTCCCTCATCCATCAGCTCTTTTTCAGTGGGAAATTACTGCCATTTAGTCAGAGCTTTTCTCATGGAATAAGTAGGGGTCAGGCTCTGAAAACTGGATTCACCCTAAGTTGTACTTCACTCAAATACAAGTCACATCACAATCACTGCCACTGCTTAGAGGATTAAAAATCAGAAGGGTAAGAATGAGAATCTGCCCCTAATGTACCAAGTATCACTTTAAGAGTCCAATTTGGTTCATATTACTGTGGCTGGTGCCCCATTAAAGACTTAAAGAGAACTCATAAATATAAAAATACCCAAGAGTGTGGCAGAGAATCCTGCCCTGAATAATTGTACTAAAGTGTTCTAAAAGGAACTTAATTTCCTTCTCGATAGCCTCAGTAATACTTTGAAGAAGGAAGAATGAATGTGAGGACATGCATTACATTCTATAGAGATACAAAAAGAAACCTTTTCACAGCGAATATATCAGGGGAATATGTCTAAAAGAGCTTATATCTGTGAAAATATGACCTCTGATTTTGCCAAGGTCAGCAAAACCTACGGTGATTTGCTTTGTAAGTGTCGGTCACACAAGTTAAAGCTGCCTCGAGGCAACTTTAATTTCTCTACCCAAATTCAACAAGACATGATGTTTTTGAAAGGTTTGCAAAATCCTACTCTGTTTGGAAGAGCAAGACTATCTGGTCCAACATTTGTTTATTATTATTTATGGATCCAAAACAAGTTTGTTCTTTGCTATAAGTCTATATGGATAGTAGATCAAAAAGCCATCAAGAGCCATTAATCTATCATGGAATAGGCTTCTTAACTTCAGTTTCCTGGCACACACTGTTCATTGGTGGGTGCTGTTCTACTCTTAGCCTCAGTGGCAACAAGACCCTCACATCACATAGGCCTGCAGTGCCATTTGTTGAGAAAATCTGTTATAATTCTGAGTTACACCATTTCCTGAATATTTCTTGAGTTAAAGCTGAGAAGAAGAGGGCATGGGTCTTGCACTCTGCCTTCAATGCCTTCATATGGCTGCTCAGAGGCTGTCACTGCACCTTGTAATCACCATTTTTGGAGACAAAGATGGGCATATGGGATCACACTGTTACCCATTCCTTCAAATATTCCTGGTTCCTAGTATCAGAAAAATGAGTTCCCAATATCCACTGCATTTGTGTTCACATGGGATTTCATTAACGTGCTAGGAATAGGAGCATTTCCATAGAAGGTTAAAGAATTTTGTCTCTGAGACTGGACAATTATAGATGTTTCTGACAAAAGGTGCTAGGATCTTATTAAGTAGTTGCAGAGAAATATGATATTCAAAGCAGTTTACAATTTAACTGCACTAGGAAAATAAAACAGTTTATCATCTGTGATTTGAGTATTTATCTCCTTACACAGTTACCTTTCACAGAATAATAATACATATTCTCTAACTGATGTAAATGCCTAAATGTCTAATAGTGCCTTTACTTTCTTCATGTCTTGGGGCAATGAACATAATAGGTTGTTGAAAAAATATTTACTATTTACTGGAAATGTTTACCTTTCACTTCATTTTTACCTCAGTCAGTATTACATGCATTGTTCATAGGCCATAGGATGCTCTGTCCCCTTTTATTTACCTTCTGTCTAAGAGGAGCAAGCCCCTTTTTTTGACTTTTTCATCAAGAAGTCTCCAAATTAAGCTGTTTTTTTCACCAGGTTTTTGTATCCTCTCTAGGAAGACTGGCCCATCTTGTATGACAGATTACTTTATAATGCCTTTGCATATGTAAACAGTATTATCTAATTTTTTAATTGTTTGAAGCATATTGCTTGTTTTCTAATAGCTATGGCATCTTGATGTTGCTGTTTACAAATATACTCACAAATTCTTCTGGGTTTTTCTAGAAAATTCCAGTTTGGGTTAGAGCACAGCACTTGGTGGCCTGAGTCCTCAGCCCAGCCTGCCCTGGTGATGGGCCACAGAGGAGGTGTCAGAAAAATTGTGAGTCCTGGTCAGCAGCAGCAGCAGCTAGAGGAGGAGAAAGAAGAGAGAAAAAGAGGAATGAGATGGCATCAGGAGCACCAAGCCAATAGAGGACTCCCAGGGAGAAGATAGGAAGATGTCTCTGATGCATCTGTTTGAAAATACATGTAGTGGACATTGGCAAAAGTGCATGCCTACAGTTCCAAAGCCACTATTTAAACTACCTGACTGCTGAAAGTTAAGGGCATTCAGAAGAAAAGTTCATCTTTCCATACAGCTGCCAAGAAAGCAGCCCAGCAGTGCCAAACCTCCAGAAGTTTTACACCATTACCATCAGCAGCACATTCCCTCCTGCCATTTCACCGTGGTCTCAGGCCTTTCTGCTGTTCTTCACTGCCCTCTCTGGAGTCATGAACCCATGGCAAGTTATGTACATCTGTGGCAGCAATGGTTTCCCCTCCCTTCTAGACTGACATATTTCAAACACTTGCTTTAATTAAGGTATTTGGAGCTTCTCCTTGTTAGCACTTAGCCACACTGAGAGTTGCCAGTCTACTTCTGCCCTGCACTTCTCAGCCATCAAATACGACACCTGTGGTCTTGTAAATAGTTGCTCTGTGAACTTTTTGTTAGGGACTTTGTCAAGGGCTTCCTGAAAGTGCAGGTGCTCAGGGTCGCTGCAGAATAATCCTGGCCTTGACTCTAAAGAGTCCATGGCAATTTAGTGTTTTATCTTCGCTTTACACTTCTGCTTTCTCCTATGAGTTTCCTTTATGTTCAGATGCAGAAGTGATGCAAAACTTCACAGGAGGGAAAAGGTGTACAGCAGAAATAGATGAGATAGGGAGTATGATTATGCAGGAATCCTGTGCAACTTGAATTGTAGGAAAGTCATCTCTTCTCCCGCAATGGAATGTCTCCTGCTGATGGGTGCAACCCTTTCCCAGAGACTGTGAGAATCTTGATAAGGAAAGTGATGAGACACTTAGTGCAGCTAGAGCTCTACGACTTGGGTTTGCCCTCCCACGCATTTTGGGTGGGCAGGCAAACCACAGAATGTCATCTGTGAAGTCAGAAATCATTGGGTACATTTAATTACTACATTAATGCTTGCTAACACTTTGAATGCTAAGAACTGGTTGTGGAGGGGTTGGGGTTGTTGTTCACACTTTGTTTTTACCTCAGCATAACTATAGGGGTAGGAGCTCACAAATCTGAGAGCTAGAGCCCATTAATAGGCACTTACTGCAATAAACAGGTGAGGAAATAATTGTGGCAAAGCAAAGAGCTAAGTGGCTTTGGTTTAGCCTCACATTTTTCTTCTCATTGTTTCTTATTATGTATTTTCCCACTCACAAAGATTTCTCTTTCACAATTTTGTATTCCAACAATCTTATTTATTGTAAATAAAAATAAAGTAATGTAAATAAAAGATCTTTTCAGTTAAACAAGGTCATCAGCTCTTGGAAGTTAGGCACCACAGAAATCCCCTCTGAGAATCTGTGATGACCATTTTAACAGGACCTGTGCATGCTCACTGCACAGCCCATTTATCAGCAGTGCCCTGATGACAGGCCACAGCCTCATCATTCGTCCCATGGCCTAGTCACTCCCTTCCCAGATATCCAAAGGAGCAGGCCAAATCTACCGACAACAAGAGCAGACAGCTGCTATTTCCTCCTTTCCTATGAGTGCACAGCCCTGGCACAGCCATGTGATATCACTGCATGACATTGGAGCAGAGACGGATCTCAACATCTCAAGGAGACGTGGAAGGTTCTTGTCATCCCCAGTTGCCTGAGTCACCCTAATAGCCAGTTGCTCACCCGGAGAAGTAGCTGGTTCAGATCTTGCTGTATGATCTTGCAAGCACTGTTGGCTCCGGAAGCCCCTTCCCCTGGGACACACTCTCAACACCTCCAGGACCTTGACAGGGCTGTACTCCACTGGAGGCATTGCACAGCACATCTTTGACTGCCATAATAATAAACCAACTGGCCAAGATACCTAAACATTTTAGGCACTGTTGCTTCACATAAGAAAGGGAAATTATAGTTTCATTTGGTAGTTTCCCTGAAAACAAAACCCAAGGCATAAAGAAGCAGTATGCAGCTGTTCTGATCTATATAAATATTTGGGTAGGCAAATACCTGAATCAAAACGAGCTTTGTGACAGATTTAGCATCTTTCAGTTATTTTTCCATTCTTGGGATATCTGAAATGAGTCAGTCACTGAAAAGTCACTGATGCTTAATGCTAGAGGATCAATAACAAAAATCATCCAGATGAGAGCTGCTGTTAGTAAACATTTCCTTCCTGATCCCACAACAGGAATGGAGGTATGTGCGTATCAGGGCTGAGACTTGCCTTTCCTGTGCACAACTTAACTCCTGCTCACCACAGAAGCAGAGCGCCTTCCCACCACTCCTAGTGTGCTGCAACCCTGCTTCTGCCCCAGGGCCATGGAAATGTCTTGACACTGGGCGTCTTCTCAGAACAGGTTCAGGCTTGCAGGATCCATCTTGTCTTGCCTACCTGTGCTCCAAATGTTGTTGAATCAGATGCTAAAGGATTGTAATGCTTGTTATTCAAAGCAAGATCAAAATACTGCAGATTTGGAGTTATTGGGTTGGTTGGTTTTTTTTTCACAGGGATCGTCCTTTACCAAACTCATAAATTTGAGGTTGTTTTTGTTATCTTTTTTTTCCCCTTCAGCTTCTACCCCTATCTTCATCAAGTACAAATATGATTGAACTCATGCATTGGGGCATCACAGTTTTACTCCATAAGGAGTTAGTTATTAAACCTGATGTAAACTCACTGTTGTTTTCATTTAGCTTACAGGTGAGATATTAAGCAGGATTTGATCAGTGTGAATACATCTGCTCACTGAACCCGTGGTAGATATATGGGTGTCCCTTATAGGACTTTACTCAGGCTTCTACACATATAGCAAGGTAAATGGATATAAATACATCCTAAATCAGTCCAGAGAGATTTGCATTGATACAATTAAACTCATGGAGGTATGAGTGTGCACAAACTCCTTAATTGCTAGCAACCATCTTTTTGAAGAGTTGACATCTGTATTCATATGTACCATTTTCTAGAGACACTGAAGGTGGTTGCCCCAAAGAACACTTTGTGGACACTTATGTCTGCCCACACAAATCATAAACTCATGCTTTACTGAGTCCAGCTGGCTTGCCAGCTCTTATGAGCTCTTAGCCACAAGCATATGAAAACAGAGATCAACCAGACCAAGGTTCTCACCAAGGAGAACTTGCCCCAGGGCAGGATAAGTGTGCAAAGGCTATGGTGCATCAGCAGTGGCGGACTGGTTCACCCCCCATGTGGTTCGGCCAGCTGGGCCAACCATGTTAACTCTGCACCCCTGTCATGTCTGACTCACTCATTCAGCGTTTGTGTATTATCATCCAGTACATTATCACAGGAGGAGCTCTGTTCTACTGTGTCACAGAGTAAAAAGAGAAGAGGAAGAGAAACATAAAAATACAGTAAGTCCATGCTTTTTCAACACTTACCTCATCAAAAAAACTATTAGAAAAACCCTCCCATCCCAAACAGCAGTGCAGTTCTTCAGTAGCTTCCTGTTCTCAAGCGTTGTCAGCCTCAAAAAAGGCTTGGTCCTAACCTGGCTCGACCTCCTGGAACACTATCTATGACACTACCTGGATGTGCCAGAAGGCTATCTGCGGTGGGGCATGTGAGCTCAAAGAGATATCAAACATACAACCCTTTGGAATAAGTAGGTCTAAACTCTGGAGAGAGACCTGACATCACCAGCGACATGTGCTCACTCCTACTGATTGGAGTGATGTTACCTGGGGCTCAGATGCCAGGCACATCACCTCAGGTTGCTGAGAGAAAAGGGCAGATAATAAAAACAAAAGCTGCAAAACACCCACTGCAGATATTCTCCCTTGCAAATGACACTGGAATGTTCAATGGAAAGTAGGTGAGTGTCTGCTTGTTATCTAATATTTTCACATTCATATTATCCTCACAGGGTATCAAGCTCTCAAAAGATTTTGGTTAAATCATTCCATGAATGGGAATAATCAAATTTATTCCTTTCTTTGCTAAAGATTTTCTCAGCTTACTAGAAACTAGTTCCAGGACAGTATTGCTACCTCCTCCTTTTACACTTAATCCTCCTGTCACTTTAGTTTTGCCACTGTGGGTCTGAAATTCATAAATGTAGAACCAGCTGTGGACTGGTTGCTGTGTAATGTTCCTAGGTTTTATTATTTAGTCTGCTTTTCATCTTGCTCATGTACAATATTTATGGCTGTATACATCCAGCATAGTTATGAAATATCAAATCATTCTCTCTCTGCTTCCTGGAAAGGGAAGGAAAAAGGAAAG
>VYZS01092581.1:0-24044 GCA_013400695.1 Neodrepanis coruscans | reverse complement strand
GAAAGTAGAGGGGTCTGAAAAATATGACATGTATATCCGAACATCCCTGCATTGTAGGGGAGGAAATCACCTCCTCAGCAGAGCTGCCATATCTCCAGGCATACTAAATGTACTGTCCACGTGTACATCTTCTTGGGTCTGCCACACACCTGCAGAAGATGAGGAGCTCCAGCAGGGTAGTGGTAATCAGAAAGACCCAAATAACCCAAATTCTCTAAGTAAGTCTGGGTACCACTTCTAAGAAATGTCATATTGGATATATGGGAGCTCTGTTCCTGGTGTCATTAAATTCAGCCTGATATTGTAGGTAACAGTGCTATAACCTTTATTGTAAACTGATCACATTTGGTTTTAGAATTAAGTTGGGTGTATGAAAGCAACACTGAGATTACCAGCAGGTGCTTATTCCTACTGGCATCCTTATGGATTCTATCCCAGCTCACCCCTCCTTGCAACCAAAAGGCAAAGTAAGGCTTGGTTGAAAAGCCTTGGGAATTTTGAGGAGTGACCCATGTTTTTGTGTGCTTAGAGCGGACAAAATTAGCTGCTTACTTCATTGAGTGAAAACAGGTAAAAAGAAATGCCTGCTTGTGCACTGTTTCATTTGTAAAAAAAAGGTGATGCAGGATAGTATTTGGGATGAAAAACTGCATAACGTTACTCTCCACAAGTCAATCTATTACCTATAAAGGAAGGTATTTCTACTGACTGTCCTCTCTCCAGGGAAAAAACTAAGACAGAAAAAAGCCGTCTTTTAACACTGTCTGCATTTGGAAACAGCACACATTTTAAGTAATTAAAACTGAAGTTCCTGACAAACACTTGCCTCCAAAGAAATAGTCTATTGTAAACTCTCAAGATCCTTCCAGGCATACCAGCATGACTGTCTCCTAAAAATTCTTCCTAAGCCATCTGGTGCCTTATCTTCGTAGCTAAGCCATACAATAACTTTAAAAGAGGATTGTTGCTGGTTTAGTCTCAGGGCTACAGATTCCCTTGGAAGTATCACAGCTCACTCTGAACCCGTCAGCCAGGCAGTTCTGGCTGTGTGAGTATCTCCCCTACTTTCTAAAATGACCCAAAATGTCCAGCTGTTGTTCTTTGGGGAGATCCCTTCCTCATGTGGTTTTCAAAGGGAGTGAAGGAGTTACAGGGAGAAGCTGGAGACTTCCAAACAGGGATTTACACTCCATTAATTCTCTCTCCGGCATCGCAGCCTGAGTGGCATGACATGAATGTGGTTAGTAAGGCTGCAGCCAATTCACATCATTCTTGTAGTTCTCCCTGCACCTGCAAGGCAAATGTATGGTTTCCAGGTTTGCTCCTACACAGCTTTGCCATCAAAAAACAGTATTTAGTGAGTGAGAAGGCAGGAAAGCATAGAGCAGAGGTGGCTGATGGAAACAGCTGTGAAGGAAAGGACAACTGTTTCAGCTTTGCAGATCATCCCGAGTTTGCTCTTCTTTGCTGCATCCCACTACTTCTGTGGCTGCTCCTTAACATCTCACCTAAACTCCGTCATCTAAGAAATACTGAATTCTTACTGTTAATTGCCCTATTTTGATTGTAAAAGCAGAGCTTGGCAGGGAAGTTAAGAAGCCAAGGCTCCTGACACATGACAACAAAGGAGTAACCTGGGAACAAAACAGAGTGAGGGATCCTGCATTAGGTGTGCCCAGCTGCTGAGGTGGGTGACAGCCATTGTGAGAAACAGGCAGGTTGTTGCAGTGTGGCTGAAAATAGAACTTGCTCACTGCTCACTCATCCAGGGCAAACACACCATACTTGGGGAGAGACCAAATCCCCTTTTAGATTTTTGTCACATGTTTATATGGCGAGCCTTCCCCACTAAGCGTCCCAAGTCTGTTCCTTATCAACACTGCTTTCAGAGGAGATGAGGAATCTGGATGCAAGAGTGTAGGAGCACATGTAGAAGCAGACCTGCTTCCTCAGCACATCCTGCACTTGGCAAGTTGGAACTGCAGACAAGTTTGCAGCATCATATTTAAGCAGCACCTCTTACTCCTTTAGCATGGAGGGGAGTAATCCCACATGGCTGCTCTGGTCTGGTGCACTTCCTGACTGTGGTAAACATGTGATGCCAGCAGTGGTACCAAGTGATGGAGCTGCCATTAGATTATCTTCTCCCTTCCTGTGCCCATCTGTTCTGACAAACCTCAACTACCTGGGCAGCATTTTAAAACGCTCTAGTTTTGGGTACTGCAACTTATTGAGCAGAGACATTTTTCAAAGTTAAAAAGAAATGGATTTTTTTCAAGCTGCTGCATCTTGGTAATGAAATACTGGGTGTTGTATATGCTTGTCAGGTGGATATTAATGAACATGATGTGATGCTGTAAAAGCTCCTGGAAATGACAGAGATTCTGCACTTCTCCAAGTCAGTGGAAGTTTTGATGATGAGTTTTGACAGAGCTGGATTGGGCCTAAAATATTCTCACTTTCTAGCCACTTACAATTTTTTGGATAGTTTTATAACCAGGAAAGGCTTCCTAGCACTATACAAAGACAAAATTGCAAAGACTTCCCCCAGGGAGATGTCTTTGCTTTTAGCTGGGTACCTTTGATTTCCCCAAGGGAAATCCCAAGGGAAATCAAAGA
This sequence comes from Neodrepanis coruscans, assembly GCA_013400695.1. NCBI lineage: Eukaryota > Metazoa > Chordata > Aves > Passeriformes > Philepittidae > Neodrepanis > Neodrepanis coruscans. Next base: position 21,425 of record VYZS01092581.1, on the reverse strand, counting down.
GTGTAGGGGAAAAAAAGTTGGTATCTGTATAACTGCTTAGCTTTTTCCCTTCTCTGATGGATATTTGTATTTTATTATCTCTGGAGACAATCTACTGTTTGGGGAAAGAATGAAAACAACCCTCCTAAAATAGAGTTTTACAGTTTAATGATCCCTGCACTGAAATATTACATTAGACACTTAGGCAGCAGGAAAGCTTGAGAGGGAGGGTGAAACTATCAAGGGGTGAGAGTTCCATGAACCCCAAGTTCTTCACCAAATCTACCATCTTAGTCTCCTCTTCATAAGGTGGTGGTGACACCTCACAGAGCTCTTATGATAATTAGTTTATACAATAAAAGTACATGGCTTGAGGGGTAAAGGTTTTTGTACCTGCAGAACTTCCAAAATTCCCAGTTTTTCTTTTGGTGTGCAATTACAGAACATCTGCTCTGTTTAGTCCTCCTAGTATTACTGTTAATGTTTTGGCAAAGGCACCTGGAACACAGCATAGATGCACGTGTACATAATACCAAAAGTCAAAAGGAATGTTTTTAAATCCTGTTTGATTTATAGCGTGTCAAACACAAAAGATAAACCAATATTATGCTTAGCTTGATGGGTTAATTTGTACAAAAATTGGAAGATCCAGAATTATATTTCTCAGCTACTTTAGGACCTATCCCAGATTGTTATGTGTAGTAAAAAGGGGGATGGGATCTATAAATGCTTGTCAGGCCAAAGGAACTTCCAGTGAGACTCAGAAGCTGGGCTACTCTGAGCATTTTCCACGAGGCAGATAAGAGGTGTAACAAAAAGGAGCAGTGTGTGAACGGTCAGCAGCAACGCTGGGAGCAGGGGAGGGGTGAGCTGGAACCAGCAGTTTTAAGTGGAGAGCCTCAAGGGATCATTATGTCCATCCGTGCTGACCTGAAGACGAAAATCCCACACACTTGCAGCGACCGCATGGGCTTTGCTATTCCCCCCACCCAGTCCCTAGTTCCTACTCATGTATCTGTTTTCCAGGGTCAAAGTTGTTTCTGAGGCAAACTGAGAGCCAGTTTCCTTCCATGTGAGCAGAGACTTATTTGCTTTCCCTCTTTCACCTTCTGTTCCCAAATAGTGGTTCCCCACCCAGGCAAGGAGCAGTGATGTCTACAAGGACATGGCTATACTTGCATTTCTGCTGTGCCCCACCTTGTACCTCTGTGCAGAACAATGGATGGTTCCCACAGGACACAGTTCCTGCTGCACTGCAGTACATGGAAAGACATCAGAGCTGCAGTTCAACCTAGGACCAAGTTGAAGGAGTTTGGGTCTTATTTGCCACTGTGACTTTGGATTGGTCACTTCAATGAGTGCATCTCAGTATTCAGGGGAGCAAGACAAGACTGATGGCCCTGCAACATCCTGGTACATCATTTTGCATCTCACTCAGCCACTGGCCCTAAAATGTGGACCAGGATATGGGCCCATGGAGACTAAGCTGTGGCAGCAGTGATACAGGTCAGAGGAGCAAACCCCCCCGAAATCCAGCAATTCAGACCTTGATGGCAGCAGCACTACTTGGGGCAAGAAACAGAATGCCATGGAGGAAGCAGGAGCTTAAATGGCTACTGTAGGAGTATTAAACTGTATATTTAAATCCTTTTAACAAGGATCAAAAAGAGTTGGCTTGGTACAGTTAAAAAGTCAAAAAATTAAGTATACACCAAGAACTTGCAAGCCTTAGTCCCTCAAATGTTAAAGGCTTAAAATATCTTTAAAATCCAGCTGCAACACAACTACTGAAAATGTCCTCTGAAGGGAAACCTTTATGTGAGCAGAACAGCCTCCTAAACAGAGAGAAAGGCAGCCCAGAGCAGTATTCTTGTTACCAGCATCAGCAGATGAGTGAGCGAGGCAGTCGGCTGTTTAAAGGGAATGAAATCTTTCACTTTCTAACCACACAGATTAGACATAAGGAGAAAATGTTGGCTGTTTTCAGTTATCTTGTGGTATTGAGGAGCAACCATCAAAGGGAAATGTCTGCCTTCTGGGATAATCGTTGGGCAAGCAAGAGGATGCAGCAGATAAAGGAAGAAGAGGCTTACCCTGAGAGGCTAAGACACAAAGAAGAAAGATTAGCACTGCGGATGGCCTCACCTATAGGAAAAAGGAAATAGGAACAAGCGGGAAAAGCAGTGCAAAAACTTCGAGAAATTTGGGTTCCTTGAGTATTCTTGCGTCAGCATGCATTGCCTTAAATTTCTTACTGAAGTTTTGCTGTTGAGATCAAGTTCTCATTTTATAGTTTACAGAGACAGCATCTGCAGTTCAACTTTTGCAGTACTTAACTAGGCAAAATTCCCAGTGTTTTAAGGGGATTTTTTCATTGATAGGTATGGGCTTTTAGGGCTTACTTTTGACTGGGTGAGGACTTGGAGTCTGCACAATTACCATGCCCTAAGTATTAATAGATCCTTCCTAATATGAAAGTTATTTGAATTTAAGATTGTAGCTTAGTTTCTCTAAACTCCACATAATCTATTTACTTAGGCTACAGCTCTCCTTCTGCACTTCCTAATCTCTGGCTGTAAAGATTCAAAATGCTGCACAACATACAACTTGTGTATACTGATGGAAATGGCACTTGCAGTCATGGATGCTGTTACAGTATGTTTAGTGATATTGCAAGGCCAGGATTTGGTCCTGGGAGCCTTTTGTCTGCTCCCAACTCTGCCCCATAATTGAGTTCCAATTAATCCCATGGATCAGCTCCCCTCTTCTGAATGATGGATTTGTTCCCTTCCCTTGCATCTGTAGTTTCAGATCAGCAGGTGAGCACATGAGGATGCTCCATTCAGCTCAGTGCCAAAAAGGTCCTATCCAGCCAAGTCACAAGTATGTGCTGCCTCTTGCCACCCTGTGCCAGCTCCTGAGCTCCTTTGAACCTCACCCTAGAGCCAAATTAATTGTTTACCTAGTAGGTAAACTAAGGCAGAAAAAAAAGCCCAAACTTTGATAGGTTTTCCTGTGACAGTGAGTTGAACACAGTCCTGGCAGCTCCCAGGACTACCCGACGTGGGGGATGCTGAGGCTGAGTGGTGGGATGAAGGGTTCTTGTGGAATGGGGATGCCCTGAGGCGCTCTGCAGCCCAGATAAACCAGCTGATCCAAGGACGAGATGAGTGAAGGCTGCACCCCTCTCCCCCAGGACACCGGCAGGACTAGCTCCACGTAAGCCTCCTCCCCTCCCCTCTGACTCAGCTCTAATGCTATGCTCAGCTTTTCACCGTCTTCCTCGGGCAACTCCGTTCACTTCTCTTCCTTCCCGCTTTGCTGACCGGCTGCTTGATAGCGCTGAACACACACAACTGGCAGCACCAGATCCCCCCAGCACTCCTGGGATATTTGTCCCCACCCACCTGAGTTTGGGATACAGCCCCTTCCCCTGCCACAATTTCTGGGGCCATATCCCAAGCTCAAACATCCTGTACCCCTGCTAAGTTTGAAGGCTTTGTGTCACATATGTAAGTTGTAGGAAGGTGCTGGAAGAGGGTCAGGGTTCAGGGTACTCCTGCAAGCCTGGTGGAGCAGCGCTGCAGCTCAAGGAGCAAATGTTACTCCTGCTGTGAGTCAAGTCATTTATTTGACAAGATAAAGAAAGAAGAATCGGGGTGAGAAAACACACATGGAAGGAAGCTTGGGCTCCTGTGTGATGGCATTGTGAGATTCCCTTTTTTGTTCATCCAGCAGCCCAAAGACCTTGGTGGCTTTTCTGACTCAATCAGGGCACAAAATGGTGTGAGATGGATGGGGATTCCATTCTCTTCCATGCTGAGCCAGGAAAGGCCATACAAGCAAGGAGCCTATGGCAGACCCCAGCAGGCTTTGCAGATTGAAGTTATTTTACAATAGTTTTCTCCGCTTCTTTCTTAATGTGTGTGGATGACCAGTGAGCTGCAAGGACAGCCCTTTGCAGCACGAAAAGCAAATCTGCTCCAGGTTTGCTCATGAACAGGTGAGTTCATGGAGAAACAACCATGTTTGGTTTTGGGAAAACTTGCTCCTGGCAGTAGGTGACACATACCAGAATGGGCACATCACTGCTCCTACACACCCACAGTGGAAGGAAGGAGAAAATTCCGCTCCCCAGAACTGGGGGGCCAACAGTCTGCTCACACCAGCCCCAAGGATGGACACAGTGAGAACACCCACCACTGCTGTCAGAGCTGATTGCACACCAAGGCAACTCCACTCTGGAAGCATCTGAGCTTTGTCAATGCCCCCCAGACAATATGGGTGAGTTACCTTGTTGTAAGCATCCAAGACCTTAATTAAACCTGATTTATGAAGCATGGGCACGATGCCACACGGGGTGGTTACATGCCATTACGCCTTGCCCTAAGGATGTCCTAACTTGGGTCTCCACAATCCTGGAGGTTCCTGCACTGCCAAGGGCCAAGGGCCTGCCTCCCACCCGGCCAGTTGCAGGGTTGAAGACACATGGCTTTTCAGGTGATGCTTTGCTTACTCTTTTATATTCATGATAAAAAAATTAGTAATTTTCTGCTAACAGTTGAGGTTTGTAGGGTTTCACCAGTTGTTTTGAAGAGTCAGGAGGTGCCAGAAGTGGATTCTGAATTGATTTTTATTTTAAAGCTTTCCCTTTCTGCAGCAAATATTATCATTTCTGTTCTTTGCCCCAAAGTTGAGTGAAGAAAGTATAAAACTTCGGAATTTTCCGTGGAAGTGCGAATTGAACTTCCAAACATCAATTTTCATTTGCTTTGCCTATGGCCTTTAAAGGTTTAAAAACCTTTTAAACCAAGGGTTTGGGTTTTGGTTTGAAGAAAAAGTGTAGAAGAGAATGCTTAATTATATGTGATGTCTTGAACTTTTACAGAGAACTTTTAAATTATAGAACAAAACAAAATAAACTCAGACAAGGAAATGATCTTTCTTTTCCCTCAGGGTGCCTAAAAACTGCACAACATAAATGAAACCCTAAACAAAGGTTGTTTGAATGGCCTCTTATCTGAGAAATGCAGAAGAAAAGAACTGCTGTAAGAAGTGTCACACAGGGTATTCTTCGATTTCTCGTCCACTTCTTCGAGCTGCCGTGAGAAAAAAAAAAAAAAAAGAAGGAAAAATATCAATTATGTAAGAAAACTCAGCTCTCCTCCCGGTGAGTGACAAAGTAGCTCTTCCCNAAAAAAAAAAAGAAAAAAAAAAGGTAAAGGGAGAGGAAGAAGAAGGATAAAAAGCGGAGCGCGGGGAAGGCTGCTCCTCCGAGGACAGCGCGCAGCACCATGCAGCTGGCGCCGCTGGCGCTGGCACTCACCACGCTCTTCACCGACGGCTTGAGGACGGGAGCGAGGAGGCAGAACCTGCACCCCAGGCAAGGTAAGGGGGTGCTCGGGGAGGGGCGGGGCGCGGGGTGATGGGCTGCCACCCCCCGGGGGCCGCGGGGTTCGGCCACCTCGCTCAGCGGCATGTGCTTCTCTCCCCTCGCAGCCCAGCTGCTGGAGAAGCTCAGCGAGTACGAGATCGTGACTCCTACCCGCGTGAATGAGTTCGGCGAGCCCTTCCCCACCGATGTCCACTTCAGGCGGCGCCGGCGGAGCACCAGCGCTGCCCCCGACGCCTGGACGGCGACCGCCGCCGCCTCCCCCAAGGCGCACTACAGGCTGTCCGCCTTCGGGCAGCAGTTCCTCTTCAACCTGACGGCCAGCTCGGCCTTCATCGCCCCGCTCTTCACCGTCAGCCTCCTGGGAGAGCCCGCCGCCGACCAGCGGCGCCTCTACGCCGAGGCGGCGGACGCCGACGTGAAGCACTGCTTCTACCGGGGGCACGTCAATGCCCGCCCGCGGCTCACCGCCGTCATCAGCCTCTGCTCCGGGATGGTGAGACCCGCATCCCGGTTCCGGTCCCGGTCCCGGCCGGGCCCCGCCGAGCACCCAGGGGCGGTGCGCCGGGGCGGAAGCGCGGAGGAGGAGGAGAAAGAGGAGGAGGAGGGACGAGGGTGGGCAGAGCGCTGGGACCGCCCCCTTTCCCCGCCCTCGGCCGGGGCTGGCGGCTCGGGCTCGCCCCTTCGGGGGTTTATCGCACCCTGCGTTTATTAGTCCGTCGGGTTCCGGGGTGAGCCCCTGCTGCTCCGCGGATTTGGGGGGCGAAAACTGCCACCCAGCGGCACCCCGGCACGGACCTCGGGCACGGCCACCCGCCTGCCCCCGAAGTGCCAGAGAGGGGTGACAGGGGGCTCCCACCAGCGCTGGCCCCGGAGACACGCAGCACCTCGGGGCAGAGGAATCACCTCCCTGGTAGCGCCCAGCTTGGTGCCCTTCTGGGCAGGGATGTTGGCACCGGTATGAGCAGAAGTTNAGCAAATATTATCATTTCTGTTCTTTGCCCCAAAGTTGAGTGAAGAAAGTATAAAACTTCGGAATTTTCCGTGGAAGTGCTAATTGAACTTCCAAACATCAATTTTCATTTGCTTTGCCTATGGCCTTTAAAGGTTTAAAAACCTTTTAAACCAAGGGTTTGGGTTTTGGTTTGAAGAAAAAGTGTAGAAGAGAATGCTTAATTATATGTGATGTCTTGAACTTTTACAGAGAACTTTTAAATTATAGAACAAAACAAAATAAACTCAGACAAGGAAATGATCTTTCTTTTCCCTCAGGGTGCCTAAAAACTGCACAACATAAATGAAACCCTAAACAAAGGTTGTTTGAATGGCCTCTTATCTGAGAAATGCAGAAGAAAAGAACTGCTGTAAGAAGTGTCACACAGGGTATTCTTCGATTTCTCGTCCACTTCTTCGAGCTGCCGTGAGAAAAAAAAAAAAAAAAGAAGGAAAAATATCAATTATGTAAGAAAACTCAGCTCTCCTCCCGGTGAGTGACAAAGTAGCTCTTCCCCCCCGGACCTGGCAGACCAGGCAGCAGCCGGTGCCGCTCTGCCCGGGCCACTTGGCGCTTTTAAAGCCTCTTGGAAGAAGTCGGTGGGCAGCGGGCACCGGGCCGGGTGTGGGGGGCCGCGGCTCGGGCTCCCCCCGCCCCGTCCAGCCACAGCGATGGCTTTTCTTGGCCAAAACCTGCGACTTCGGTGTTCGCCGGGAATCAAAGAAAGTGACATATCGGAAAGAGGAGAGTGGGGGAGAGGACGGAGGTGGGATCCTGTAGGGCGGGTCTTCTCTCCTGCTTGATCCATGGAGCCCGCCCCTTAAATTGACTCCGGGGAGCGACCCGTCCACCATCCCGACGGGGGAAGAGCAGGAAAGCGAGGGAGCGAGCAGGCGGGCGGGCGGCTCCCCCGTCCCGGCCCGTTGGTCCCGACCCCGGCCCGTCCGCCCCCGCGCACCANGGCCAGCTCGGCCTTCATCGCCCCGCTCTTCACCGTCAGCCTCCTGGGAGAGCCCGCCGCCGACCAGCGGCGCCTCTACGCCGAGGCGGCGGACGCCGACGTGAAGCACTGCTTCTACCGGGGGCACGTCAATGCCCGCCCGCGGCTCACCGCCGTCATCAGCCTCTGCTCCGGGATGGTGAGACCCGCATCCCGGTTCCGGTCCCGGTCCCGGCCGGGCCCCGCCGAGCACCCAGGGGCGGTGCGCCGGGGCGGAAGCGCGGAGGAGGAGGAGAAAGAGGAGGAGGAGGGACGAGGGTGGGCAGAGCGCTGGGACCGCCCCCTTTCCCCGCCCTCGGCCGGGGCTGGCGGCTCGGGCTCGCCCCTTCGGGGGTTTATCGCACCATGCGTTTATTAGTCCGTCGGGTTCCGGGGTGAGCCCCTGCTGCTCCGCGGATTTGGGGGGCGAAAACTGCCACCCAGCGGCACCCCGGCACGGACCTCGGGCACGGCCACCCGCCTGCCCCCGAAGTGCCAGAGAGGGGTGACAGGGGGCTCCCACCAGCGCTGGCCCCGGAGACACGCAGCACCTCGGGGCAGAGGAATCACCTCCCTGGTAGCGCCCAGCTTGGTGCCCTTCTGGGCAGGGATGTTGGCACCGGTATGAGCAGAAGTTCCCAGCAGAGCTGACTGTTCTGTCTCCCCTGGTGCCTTTCAGCCTCCCGCGGTGCCAGTCCCAGAGGCTCCTCGGTCTCTGCTGGCTCCATCCTGCATATCAGCTCCTCTGGGTGCATGCGTTCATCTAGGCTTGAGGGTGTGTGTGGCCACCATCCCGGTCTGGGATGGCTGTAGGATGGTTTTGCCCTTGAATATCTTTTGTTTGCCTACCAAATCCATACATTCAGAGTCACGTGCAGCTAGGAGTATCGATGTCTTCTCATAAGCAGGGATTTCACTGGCTGGACACTGCCCTCTGGTCCTTGAATGAGGTTTTAAAGCCTGTCTTGGGGAGGGCTGCTGTATGAAACCAGCACAATGTGATGGGATTGTACTGAGGCCTCCAACAGGCTGCAACACCATTGACCCTCGGGCAGGGGTGGCATAGGGATGGGGTGTGGCTGACATGCCCCTCTCATGCTCCCTGCCTATGGATTAGTAGTCAGCTTTCCATGAGCTCCAGTGGGATGACTGCAGGGAGCAGTGCAGCCCAGTGTAGGTGCAAGGAGTGACCGAAGCTGGATCTCCAGCCTGTGCCTTTGCAGGGGTTGCTGCAGAACTGGGCAGTCATGCACCTCCCTTCACTGACTGCTCATTTTTAAAGCAGTGCTCCTCGGTGGTTTGTCATCACCCAAAGCTGATGCCTGTTCCTCTCTCCGGTCCCTCTCAGCTAGGCACATTCAAGTCTGATGATGGGGACTATTTTGTAGAGCCACTACTATCACTTGAAGAACAGGAATATGAAGAAGAGCACAACAAACCACATCTTGTCTACAGACACCGGACACCTCCAACCAACTCTTCAGGGCACAGGCAGACTTGCGATACTCCAGGTACCTGTTTTATTACTGCCCTTGATGACTTGGCACCTACAACTGCTCTTTGCAGTTAAAAGACAGTGTGTTTGTGTGGGACAGAAGGGATCTGGAGCTGAGGGACCCCTCTAGAGATGGCGCCGTGTGTGCTAAAACTGGGCTTGTGATAGCAATGCTGTCCTGGAGAGATGTGGTGCGCCTGTGCTTTCTAGTAATTGGTTATGAGGAAGTTGTGGTCAGGAGAAATGTTCCAGTTTCCCTTTCATCCCTGCTGTAAGGCTGGCAAGAGATCCTTTGGGCTGTCTTGCCTTAAATACCCCATGAGCCTTTAACCTTGTTTTCTGTCCTCTCTGACATGTAATTTCTAGCCATCCTAATCTGATTTTCTCTCTGTCTGACACTCTGTTTCTGTTCTTTAAATGACGTCCTCCTGTCTTGGTCTTGCTTTGCTCCTGGTCTTCCCTTTCTAGATCTGATTGTGAGTTGCAATGTGTTATTTCTTTCTAGTGGAAATGAGAAGGTCCTAACACCAACCTTGACAGTTCTTCCTTTATGAATCACTTTTCCATGGTTCATTTTCAGAGGCTTTGGTTCTTCACTCATGGCACTTCCTCCATCAGCACCATCTTCTGACCCTCCTCACTCTCTCTTTCTAGTCCTTGCACATATGAAAGAGCACAGGCCTTTTTATCTTCCCTTCACGTGCCTTGCAATAGCCTTGCTCCTACTGTCCCTATTATCTGCAATGGCCTCCTGCTGCTCTCTGCTTCGTTGACTTCCTGATGTTCACAACTAATCCTCTCCTTTGGCAGCAAATACCTACATTTTTTCTGAAGAAACTTATTCCTTCGATCTCCTGTGTCACCTGCTGTTTTGCCCTCTTCCTTTGGGCTACAGTTAGATCCACAGGAGCTTGAAAGCCTAAACAGAGTAGACTTTGACTGGGTCTCCTTGCACGGGCTACAAGCTGCTCGTATGCTTCAAAGTAGGTGGAGTTGCTCAGGGAGTAAAGGTACCTTTGGAGGAGAAGTCTGGTGCCAAAATCAGGCTGCATTTAGAACGCGTGACTTGTTTGGCACCTGTGACTGTAGATCATGGTTGTGCTGTTGAGCTGTTGGTCTGTTCAGCTTGCACTCATCATGCTGAGTCAGAAGATGCTCTCATGCTCTGAGACCAGCCAGAGCACTAGCAACACGTGTTTCTTCTAGAAGACGTGTGGATACAAGTCCACATGCAAACATATGTGCTGGGGTACAATGGTACCTCTCACAAGGCTGTCATTGTTTGTTCTTCCAAGGGTTGCTGCTGGACTATGCCATTCTGGTTTCTCTCTTCCAGCTGTTTCTGCTCCCTTCTTTGAGATCAGATGCAGGAGACTCAGAACAGTTGGAAAGAAACACGGAATCTGGCACATTGCATCAGTAGCCCTTGGAGGAACGGAGCAGCAGATCACAGGACTCATTGAATCAAAGGTAGCTGGGAGGGCTCTGACTTTTGCTTGTGGACTTGACTATGTGCTCCTTGACTGTGTGCTGTATTTCACCCCACTGTATTATAGCTTCCAGTTAGAGTATTATTCTTCTGGATCATGATTCACAAGAATAATACTACATCTGTTGTATTACCTACAACATGGTGTATATCTCTTTCTCCTCTTTCTAACATGATTTGCTTCTTGTCTTTGTTTTCTTTTTCTCAGTTGCCTCTATGTAGTGGAGGGAGGAGGTCTAAACTCTCAAATACAAGCTTAAAGGTTCATGATAGGCATGACTGTCTTATTTATCCTCCTGTGCTCTCTCCCTCTCCTTTTTACCATTGTCCAAGCTTTTGAAAGGGAATATTGCTATAGTCATATACGTATGGTGAACAAATCTTGGTCATTTCATTTAAGGAGAAGTTCAGGGCAGCTTGGGCAATTCTGAACCTTGGTGTCTTCCCTGGGGTTATGTCTGGTGAGAGAAGGTGTCTCACATGTCTTTGAAGCAGAGGTGAACATGCAAAATCTAGCAGCACTCACTGTTTTGCACAGGGTGCATCTTTCACTCCTGTCAGAGAAGAATGGTTTTATGGGATCCTGGGAGTTACTCATAGCTGTAGGATGTTGTGTGAATCCAGTCTTTTGTCAGAAGAATGTGTGAAACAGTGTGTTTGCATTGCAGGCTTCTGGTGGGGTGGAAATTTGCTCAAAGAGGAAATTCATGCAAAGGAAACCTGAGGTACCCACCCTGCAGTGGGCAAAGGCACTCATATTGCTGGGCAGTGATGCTATTAAAAATTACTTTCTGATAGTCTTCTTCCTGGAAATGATTAATAAGCAACATACTATTGTGCCCTTGCCATGTAATTCTAGACTTCTTGCAGTATCCAGGAAAGTTTCCCTTGTGAATTCATTGACAGATTGAGGAAAAGCTTTCATTTCCAACAGTCTCCCTGGTCTTACTTTTAGTTTTCAGTGTCCCCAGGTCAGCTTAGAAAAACAGTTATTTGCTTTTGTTAAGTTTTAATTAGCAGTTTCTGATAACAGTTTTAGGTCCTCTGAAATACAAGACACTCTGCAGATGTTCTGAAAAAAAAGATCATTTTCCTCTGAATGCTGATGGATATCGAATGCAAACTGTGCTCTGCAGATGAACTTTCATAGCACAGCACTGGGGTCTCTGGCAATTCACTTCAGCTGTCTGGCATATAGCTTAGCCACCGCAATAAAAACTTTTGACCAAGTTTTCCTTGGGGTAACAGGTTAATGTAGTTTCAGTCGTAGGAAATGGTGCAATTTCTTCTCCTTCCCTTCTTTTAGTTAGTGCCGTGAATCAATTTGTCATCTGGCCGAGGATCTGGCAGAATAATTAGTTGTGTTTTACTGAATAGCCCTGACGGGATGCGGACTTGGCCAGGCTGACAGTGTGATGTCACTAGAGGTGCAACGCCGCTACCACCCATCGCTTCGTGATAGCAAAGCTCTTCCGATCCGAGTTATTAAATATCCGCTCTTTTGAGGTGGAGGAGGAAGAGAAAAGAAATTGTGATCCTAAAAAAAGAAAAAAAGGAAGTGGCTCATTGCGAAGCTTTCCTGCGCCCCGCGGAGGAACAATCTGACTCCAGTGATAAAAGGCGCGTAGCTGCATCCTGTGGTGTGGAGGGAGCTGCATCCATGTGCTGCATCCACCTTTGGGAGGACAGCAGCTGTGCTCTGACCTCCCATCCAGTATGGCCTTCTGCCAGGAGCAGACCAGTGAGCCCTGCCCACTGGTTTCCATGTGAAACCCTGAGGGTTTGGTCTACAGAGAGATGTTCAGCTCTGGATGCCAACAGGACTCTGCCTCTGGCCATCACCTGAGTAAACCACTTCAGACCACCTCTTGCTCTGCATCTTTGTGCTACTTCTCCTTTCTCTCATATTTCTCATGGTTTTTGTCACTGATGTATTTGTATGCATATTTTAATTGTTATCTTCTCTGGAACTCTTCATGTTTTGTTAGGTTTTGTAATAGCTTTAGCCTTTTATTGAATCTTACCCAATCATTCTGCCTATTGGCCACTCCTGGGTCTGAGACAGATGTGGCCTCCATTGTGGGACTGAGCCACAATTCCCCTGTGTCCATGAGTATCATTGTGAGAATTGGGCTTGTTCATGGCTCTACTTCTGCTGCCTGCCCAGCTATTTCTCCAAACTTTGAAAATTCCTTGCAGCTTGTACTGTGACCCTGGTGCAGGACTCCTGAATTAACTTCTTTGAGCAGCTCCTTCCTTGTACCCACTGCCTTCATTTTGCTGATCTGTGCTTCCTCTTTTCATTCCAGCTTCATTAGTTAAATACCTCCCTGTTCTTGTCTCATTTTTCATAATTCTTTTGTATTCAATACTCACCTGGGGCTGAGATGAATAGTGAGGACTGAATGTATAGTGAGTGCTAGCTGCTCCCATGTCTTGCTGCTGGTCAGCTGTGCCCATCCCAAGACTGGCCTTAGACCTGGGCTCTGGGGCTGCGTGTGAGGATCTTGCACAGAGTCCTCACTCCTTAATGAGAGTATTTAAAGCAGGAATATCCACCATGGGCAAAACTCCTCAGGCAGAAGCGGCAATAACAGGGATGGTGCCAAACTAGTAGGAAGATGATTAGAGCTGTTTCTGGAGGGGAGCCAAGGGGCTGTAGCCAGCAAAGAGGCCTTCCAGCAATTTGCGCTGAGGTGGTGAGGTTTTGGAAGCAGCCTCCTTTGAGTGCAGGACAGAGCAGGTCTTACCTGCACCGCTCTGGCTGTGGCCCCACTGCTGCTGGCAGAGGTGGGAAAGCCCAGTGACTCACCTGCTGAGGTTGCTTTCCAAAAACCACCAAGTGTTACCAGCTCCAGTGGCTACAGGACACAGCCTGCAGGCTTAGTACATCCCGCTTCCTGCCAGAAACGGATGGAAAAGGCTCTCAAATTTGCAGCTGGGTATTTTGTTGTGGTGTCAAAGCAGTTTGACTACTGGAGAGGCAGCATGTACATGTGCAGCAAGGCACAGCAGCCTCACAGACAGAAGCCCCAGGAGCTGCTTCTCCAGGAGGAGAGAAGTTGTGCTGAGAAGGTTCCCCTAAAAGACACAAGAGAAACCAGCAGCGTGAACCAAGTCTTGCCACTGAGCTAGCGTGACAGACATAGTAATATGTCACTAATTTTCCAGTTGCTGCATTAATGAGTAATTTGTAATAGATTACCCTTTCATAGTAACTTTAATAACCTCTCCCACTGAACTTGACACTAGGGAACCACCAGAGCAGAGGAGTGCTTCCCTGTGTCTTGAGCAAGCAAATGCCTGGTGCTGCCAGCTCAACGACTTGATCTTGTTTCCGCTTGATAATTAGTACCAGCTCACTCAGCCCGTACAGATGGTTGTCATCTCTCTCCTAATGCCACCCAGCTGCATGGCAAGTCACTAGTGAACCTACTGCACAAGCAAGAGATGGTCCTTTCACTGTGTTCACATGTCCTTGGGAAGGGGTGGCCAAGTTGAGGTTGGCAAGATACGGATTTGTATGTTATCAGGAGATCCGGGGGAGGATGTGTTGGGCATCTGGCATCATGGCTAAAGCATGACTTACCATGTCCCTTTCTATGGAGCATGGTCTTTCACTGATGCAGAAAAGGGATGAGCTCTTGCTCCAGCTCGAAATGTGGGTCAATGTGTATGTCCAGTGTTAGAACTGGCAATGGAGCAGACTAGGGCCAGTGGTGGAAAATGTCCTACTCTTTCTACAGGGCCTTTATATATGTTATGTTCACAGTAGTGAGCAGTTTTGGGGCAGAAACTCCTTTTCCACAGGACTCAGTATTTATACTCTTGCTGAGTGGTCCGTGGTGAAATCCCAGATCCTTTGCGGTCAGCCTGTTGGTCTAGACCCCTTTTGTATTTTTGTTGTTTCTTTTGGACTGTTTGTCTTGCTTCCAACTGTGTCCATTTTTTGTTTTCCACTCTTTCATACAGCAGAATTTTGCATTCTAGCTGTCTGTTTTCTAGGCAGGTCTTCGGGCAAATTCTGTACTGCTGGGTGTCACGTAACCCCAGGGTTGCAGATGATCTTCTTAAGCCTTTGCTTCCAGGTTGAGCAATCTTTGAGCTCTTTCAAAAGTCTGTTTAAGCTGTCAGCTTTGCTTTTGGCCTCAGGGTAAGACATTGACTTACTTCTTTCCCTCAGAAACGTTTCTCATCTTAAGGAAGTGAATTGTAATTTTTTGGTCAGATAGTAATATTTCAGGTTTCCTTCCCTCCCAAAAGCAGCAAAGGAGAGAGTTACATCACAAGTCCCACATGCTAGTGTAATTAATTCTATTTCTGGCATCCCACTGAGGTAAAAGCACAGTAAGAGCCAACTAGTATTTGGTCAAATGGGCCTGGGATGTCAAGCACAAGTTTTTCCCAGGCTGAATTGGGGAATGGATCAGCCTGAAATGTTTGTGGTATCGTGTGATGTTGGCAAGTGAAAGAGGGTGATAGACAGATGGCAGTTGAAAAAATTGATTACAGTTAATGACACAGATCATATAAGTGATTTTGGTTTAAAATTCCTCAGTGTGACTTATAAGCAAAGGTACATGCATTTTGTTGTACATTACTCTTTGTATTGAAAATGTATCAAGCATCCATCTGGCACCCTAAAGGTGTAAGAATAAGATTGTGACAAAACAAATTATTCTTGTTTTGCAACTTAAACATGGTAAGTGAATTAAATTATTCTTCTGGAATCAAAATGCATGTACTTGAAATTGTATGTTGAATTTACCTCATCTATGTGGACATACACTGAAAAAGGGCAGGTGGGAGAAGCAGAGAGGAGTCATTTTTGATGCTTTCCATCATGTCCTTCTGAAAGTAAACAGACTGACTGTTCTGTGACTTCTTTTCTCATGTGCCTCTATTGTCATTACCAGCATTCCTGTGGCAAATTGCTAGGCTCTTTCTCTCTTTCTTTCTTTCTTTGGGATGTTTTTTCTTACATTTTACTGAGTGTCAGTACAAAGTTGTGGTGATCTCAGTGTTGTTGTTGGCATGGTATCTCATAGGTATCACTGGACACAAGTATGGATAATGTGTTGGTGTATTGTGACTGTTAGGTGTTGAAAGTTGCCTTAAGAACAAGCAAGTGTGGGAGTCCAGGTGCCTTGCAAGGCAGAAACTGGGCTCAGCAATTGTTGCCTCTAGAGCTCTAAAGGCAAATAGGTTCCATCAGCCCAGGCAGTGCCAAATGCAGCAGTTCTGGCTGTTTTCCTGATGTGCTGAAATGCTACCAGAGTAGGTCACTGTGCCCAGTCATACCAGTTTGACCCACAGCCTGGCCACAGTCTGCTCTCAGATGAAACACTTGGATGTACTTTAAAAAACCGCCCAGGCTGTTGCAGTGTCAGGGTGAATTTCAGGGGCATTTTGACATGTTTTTTTTTAAGTCATTCTGAAGGGCTGTGGGGGTTTCTTTTCCTAAACCAGTGGATTATGAGCTGGTATCAGTGGTTTTCAGCACTTCAGTAATTTTCTGTCAGCAACACCTTAAGTCAATATTGTACCCATTCAGTGGTGCTTTTGTGCCTTGCAGTTGTGAGATGCACTTATATAATTATTTTACCTGTAAGATGATCTTTAGTCGTTTTCTGCCACATGCTCAGCTTATGTGTTAGTATTTCCTTTCTTAAAGAGGCAATTTATTGTTTTGTTCATTAATCTAGTTTCTGTCTACTGTGCAAAATTGGTAATTTTCCTGTGCAAATTTTTACCTTAGGCAGAGAAAAAGTCTTTCAGGCTAGAAGGCATTCTGATATTCATCATCAGGAAAGGGAGTGTCTAGAGTATATGTGGTCTTTGGTGTTGGCATGGTATAAGCTAGAGAAGGTTATTACTGAGGGAAGTTGATTGGTGCGAACTGAAAATCCACGGCTCTCAAGCGTTCTGGTTCAAGCAGTGAGAAGAAAGGCAGGATCACCTTGAAACACATCAGGGTTTAACATCACCTTGAGTTTTGACACCTCCAAGGCTGAGGTCACTATAGTCAAAGCCACCACAGGCTGCAGTGGGTGAATGGCAGTGAACTGTTGATTTTTTCATCAGTGATGCTTTATGCCAGTCTGAACAACTCATGGCTCTATGGCCTTGCTTTCTGGCCTTAATATTTTTACATGTTGCAAGCACAAATTCCAGGGCTCTGGGCTTGACATGTGGGGCCGACTTCAGCAGCAGGTGCTCCTGGACATGGACCTGTCTGAGGATCTGAACATTGCTCCAGTTGGGCATTTAGGAATCCCCTTAGTGAAGTGAATTTGCAAAACTCAAAGTGGGGGAAGGTGGGAAACTTAACAAGCAGGTGTGCCTGGGTCATGAGGGCTCCTGTTCCATCCATGCAAGTAGTTTTCTGTAACAAAGAAAAGTTCTTTGTAGAAGCCCAAGTTTTTGATCCTCCTCTGAGCCCATACTGTTTTCTTATTCAAAGGAAAGAAGGAACAACGTGAGGAAATCAAAGCTTCCTTCTGTATTGCTCTAAGAATGGCACTTGTGAAAATACTGATATATTATTTCATTGTCAGTAATTCCAGCCATGAAAGTTTGATCCATGCAATTTTGCCCAGCTCTTGCTGATGAAGGTTGAAACTCCAGTTGATCTCTGTTGAGTGGGTTCGGATTAATTTGCAGTTGAACAGTTCCTGATTTACAGATTAGAAAAATTGAGCAAACTTTCATTTCCACCCTTGGTGCAGAATATCCTCCTCTTTGGATCCTGGCCAGCCTGGATCTTTCATTTTCCTTCTGATGTAAGTTGTTATCTCACCTCTATCAATAAAATCTCTTTTCCACTTCTATCTGTAGCAGCTCTGATTGCATGGTCAAGGAGCTATCAAGAGGGAAGGCAGGATTAGTCCTGCTCGTAGAACTGACCATCTCAGTATGGTACAGAGTAAGGCAGTGGCTGGTACTCTGTTATGTTTCCATCCCTGGCTGTTGTCTGAGCCGGGCAAGAAGCTGCTGGCAGAGGAGGTGGTTTCAGCTCTGTGTTATGCTGGCCACAAAAACACCCCAACAGTAACAGAGGTGAGAATTTGGCCTCATGCAAATCAATATGGGATACATCTGGAGATGTACTGAAAGGTAGATAGAGATACAAAACATATTGATAGGGAATTAAAACAGAACAAGGGCTAGAAAAATCCTTTGACCCAGCTTAAGACCCCTAAAGAAGCACCAGTTTTCATCCCATTTCCTGGCAAGAAGAGCATAAAAATGTGGTTTGATTTCAGCCAGTCTGATCTCTGCATGAAGAAAATCCATTTTGCCTCTCCCCTCTGTTTTCCAAGGGATGGCAGTCACTTTGGCTGCTGCTGTTGTGTCAGCTACAGGCAGCAAATTCCAGCCAGCCAGTTAGAGCTGGAGTTTGTGCAGAAGCATTTGGGCAGGGTTTGCTGCTGGGGCTCCTGCTTGAGTCAAGGGAGATGGGTCACATGCTGACTGATTGCCTGGAGGGAGCTCAGCTGAATTTTGATCTGCTTTATGGAGGTGTGCAATAAATAATTAACTTCCAAATGATAGTTTTATCATCTGCACAGCTGGATCAGAGCGGAGTGTGGTGGGCCAACCACTGAGCAGCAAACTTTGTTAAAAATCCTAGATCACACATTCAGAAAAGTTATGATAATAAGTTGGTTTGAAAGGATCACATTCTTTTTCTAGCAAGGAGACGTTGTTAATGTTGTTAGCTCAAGAAATAGATTTTCACCACCCCCCCTCTTGCTCTCTTTCTTTTACATTTTTTTTCCCTGTTAGGTGCAGCTTTTATGAACTTGGAGCTGAACTGGAATTGCTTGAATTGTTACATGTCTTATTTAATTGTGCAAATTGCTTTCTATTCCAAGGACAAGTTAATGTAGAAATGGAAAGGATTAGAACTGGGGGGATAAGCAATCATTCATTCTTTTAATTTTTGGTTTTAGCGTAACAATAGCTGCTATTTCAAAAGCAGTTCTTGACTCTGCCTTGTCAGCCTTTCGTGCAGGCAAAATACTCATCTAGGGCCTGAGTTTTCTCTGCCCTCCTTCTTGTGATAAAGCCAAAGTACATTAACCAACAGGAATCATCCATAAATCAGCTAAATGGGTTCTGGGCTGGGGCTTCTTGTGCAAGCAAAAATAAATGGCATGAGTGGAAAGATGCCATCAGGGAAGAATATCCCTGTCGCTACATTGAGTCTCCTTTGTAAGTCCCACGTTACAAAGAATAAATCAAGCAGAAAAAAAAAATTTAAAGACAGTGGAAACGGCATAGGTTGTCTTAGTAAAGCATGCAGTGAAGTGGACATTATTCCAGCTGCCTTTATCCACCTTGAATCAGTGCATGGGCTCACCTTGAATTATTGATCTGTAGTTTGCATAGTTTAAGGGCTTTGTCTACTCATTGTGGTTTGGTTTTTCTGCAAATTAAAAAACAAT
The DNA here is from genome assembly GCA_013400695.1 of Neodrepanis coruscans. Taxonomy (NCBI): domain Eukaryota; kingdom Metazoa; phylum Chordata; class Aves; order Passeriformes; family Philepittidae; genus Neodrepanis; species Neodrepanis coruscans. Next base: position 2,647 of record VYZS01092581.1, on the reverse strand, counting down.
ATTTTGTTGCTTAAACTCATCCAATTACTGACATGTGTAGGTAGTGTTTTTCAGGTCATTGCAGGGATTGAATGCTTGCCAAGCAAACCTTTTTTCTTCCTGATTTCTGTTAATATGCTAACAAAATAGGGGGGAAAAAAGTAAAACAAGGTGGAAAACTATCACAACCTTTTTTTTGGTGGTGTGTGTGGCAGCAGGAAAATGTAACATTGCAGTTTTCTTGTGTAATGTGAGAGATTTTCACTTCTGGCTAATGAAAGGGCAGCACGTTGCACTGTTCATTCAAAGCATTGCTGTTGTGGCCATTGGAATGGAGTGGGATATCACCAGCATCAGGCACAGGGAGTACTGGCAGTGCCTGTGTGCAGCTCCCATTAACATGGGAGTTTTATGGATGGGTTGAGAGCAGTGTACAAGCCATTAGTGTTTAATTTTTTACAGGTGAATGTGCACCATCTCTGAGTGTAGTTATATGCAAGAAAGATGGGTGAAGATAACAGTTCACTACTATCAAAGTCCAGGAGTGACTTTATGTGCAATGCATCCCCATCAATGGTGCCTGGTTTTCCAGTAACCAGGCTGGCAAACACACAATATGTGACCTGTTCAAATAATGTGCTCAAAGCGCCAGAGTGACTACATGCCTGAAAAAAAAAGGTTTTTTTGAAGGGATGATTTCCCTGACTTGATTTATGTCCTGGATGAGTGAAGTACACTGATACTGTACTGACACTTGGCAGCAGTAGGCTAATGATTGGATTTGATGATCTTAAGGAACTTTTCCAACCCAAATGACTCTATAACTGTGCCAGAACTCTGCAACAAAAAGGAAGGTAGATTTTACTCTGTGCCAGGCATACCTGGCTTTGCTGGGCTCTGATTCTCATGCATGATAGGTCAAGTCAGGGCTCTTGGAACAAGACATAGCATTTCATGTCGACCTCTCTGGGTTTTGGTGTGGGATACCAGCTGCAGGATTTCAGTGAATATCAATTAATATCAATTAATTTCTTTTAGGCACCTCCTATATAATAGGTGTTTTCAAAGAATCCTTTGTGTTACCCTCTTCTTTTGCCATATAAATTTCCTCTGCTAGGCAGACCAAAGGAGAAGTCACCTGAGCCTCATGGTGCCATTTGGGCCTCTTTGAAGCCATGGTAGCTGATGGTGCAGAGCTCTTCCTTCACTCAACAGCTTTGCTTAAGCCCTGCTGAGCATCTTCCCATCCTTAACTCACTTTTCTTTGAGCAGCTGCTCCTTTTGGAAGTTTGTTATTTAAAAGGGAAATGTAAGTGGCTGGGTGAGGGTGAGGAGAGGAAGGGCAGAGGTTACCACTTTCTCCCCAGTGTGGTCCTCTTCTCACCTTTAAGTTATTTGTATGCATAGTTGGCTTCTCATACTGATCGGCACTGAATGAGTCAGGATAATGTCATGGTTGCCCACGAAGCTGTGCCAGCATGAGAGCACAACCTTGCCAACACAAGGGCATTGATTAGAGCAGAGGAACTAGGGCAATCCAATTATAAACACAAATGCCATTGGCTTTCTCAAATTCTTACTCAAATAACTGCAGACTCTCTGCTGTATTAAGGTGGTCTGGACTATATCAAGAAAGAGGAATATATAGGACTTGGGTAGTTCACAGTAAACAGGATTTAATTCTTAAACACTCTATTGCCTATTTTCACATAGAGCAAAATGACAGTATTTTTCAGATAGGTAGGAGCTGGGTGATGCCCTTTGCCTGCTGTGGTGTTAGTGAATGTATTTCTTTTTTTGGAAATCATTACAAATATTCCTAAAAGGAAACTACCCAGGAAAAGAAGTTTCCTATCATTTCAATCTCGTTTGACCATTGAATATTCTTTTGTTCCCTAATACTATGCTTCCTCTAACCTACTCAGTGAGTCAGATAAGGAAATGTGATATTTTTCACCACCGTGACAAAATTAAACTAAAGCTACAAAGAGCATGAGGGTTGTAGCCTGGAGTTGTAGATGAGTAGTTCAGATCTGGCTTTATATTAAATGCAGAAGTGTACAGTCTCTCATGGACGAATCACATTCAATTAGCTACTTCCTATGATGAACTGATTAAAAATTAAGTGGCATCAAATAAGACTGATTTTGCTCTTACATTTAAATAATGCTATAATTACATACTAATCAGATGGTAAATCTTAATTGTACATGTTCCATATGTTTTATTTGCCTGTTCTCCTTCTTCACTTTGTCGTCTTTGTATCAGCATGGAGTATATTTTCAGGCTGCTTTTATGTTTGGCCTAATTGAATATCAAAAGCAGTATATGTGAAACTTCCTGAATTCTATTCTTTTGCCTGTGGCAGCTGTGCTATTAGATGACCTTTACCATTCCTGTAGCACAGAATAATAAAGGGAGGGGGGGAACTGAAGCCCAGCCGTGTTATTGTTAGAGACAGAAATAAATCATATATAATTGCTTCACTATGAAGGCCAAATCCTGCCGTCCTTCATGCCTGAGTTAGAAATACAGGATTTGGCCCTTTGTTTCCTATGGTTTCCTGACCACCTTGGACGTGCCCAGAATCCTCACGCTGCTGCTGTGGTGGCTAATTACCATCACCAGGCTCCATCCCTCCTGCACGGGCAAGGAGACAGTTCTTTTG
>VYZS01092578.1:7210-19478 GCA_013400695.1 Neodrepanis coruscans | reverse complement strand
GCAATAACAATTCGATATCAATAAAATCTATAGGCTACATCTTTAGGTGTGATTTATTGTAACCTTCTGCATACGTGTCAAATTTGGGATTAAAATACTGAATGAAAAGTAGTGGAAAATGCATCAAGGCATATCCTTCATTAAATATGCTCATTTAAGGTTAAGTTAGATTAAAAGTCCATGAATTACATGATTATATTTTTATTCATGTTAGCTTTATGTTATTTATAACATTTTTTAGAACTATAAGAGCTAAATTCTGCCATTCATCACGATAAAAGCCATCTGGCTCCTATATATGACATAAGTTTAATTTTGGCTGATAAATATCACACACAGCTGAGAAGATCCAGCTAACCAACTGTCTTGTCTCTGGTGGTGGCCATTAGCAGACACTGGAGGAAGGACAGCAGAAAGCTCCCGAAGCATTTTCCATTTTGCACCTTCAAGACCTGCTGAGTCACAGATGGTGCAATTGCACCTAATATTGTCCATCCCTTTTTCTTCTATCAGATTTTGGTTGATTTTTCCAACCTATATAAACTTTTGACATGAAAAAATTATGGGAAAATAAATTCCTCATTTTAATCATACGTGTAAAAAGCCTTTTGCTTGTTTTAAATGTGATACCTTTAAATCTGACGCCTTGGTTCTTTAACTGCAGGCACATAAAAAGCACCCTGCTCACTTGTAGCTGTCTCTGCATACAGTGAAAAATGAGTTAGCTAATATTAATAGCATGTCAGTATCATTGCTCCATGCTGCTTCAGTATTTTGCCATTTACTCTAAACCCACATATTGAATTACCATGAAGCATTTCTGTGTTTTGTTATCTTCCTCTGCACTCCAAACCAAATCTTTGCCAATATTCCAGATTCCTTATTAAATATATTTTTACATTACACAGAGTAAGAAGGGCCCTTAGAGTTTCATATATTAAGCAGGTAGCCTTAATTGACACAGCATGCTGTCTTCTTGCACTACACAGTAAGCCTAATATCTCTTGAAATGTTTTAGTTTGCTCTTTGCTGTTATAATATAGGCAATGTACATTCAGTCAGAGGATGGAAAGTCAACATGTGCGGAGATGGAAAGGACAAGGTTATCTTACAAACGTCTAACTTGGTAAAAATGTTCTTCTGCTGTTTTTATAGCTCCTCCACCAAGCATCCTATATCCCAGTCTGTATGAACAGAAGATCCAGCTCTTCCTGTAGAATTAGAACACTCATTGCAAGTTAATTAGAAGAGATTCATTTTCTTATTTTTACAGGTTATTTTGGGTAAGTAAGCTGCAGTGATGTGAAATAACAACTCAGTCCCTCTCACATGCTCAAGAAGAGTGATAACATTGTTGGGGCTCACAGGTGCTGCAGAGTTTTGTCTCACAAATGTTCTCAGTATTTGCTCTTTTCCCAAGGATCTTACAGCCATTCTCTGCTCACTACAGTTGTCAGAAACAGGAGTGATTTCCTTCAAAGACCTGAATCCAGGTAGATTTGAATCAAAACCTAAAGTATTTAGATTGACCCTCTACAGCCTTTCAAAGAATTTTTCTAGTTTGACAGCAGCCTGCACTCACTTTTTCATCCCTTTTCCTCTGTTCCTCCTTCCCACAAAACAAAAGGACAGTGAAGTTGGTCTACTCAAACAGACTTGGCTAGATTAGCATTTTCCTTCAAATGAGCATCCTCATATAAGCACCTTAATCAACAAGCAGCTACAAGGGGAGCTGAGTCAGTGCTACTCATCAGCCTTCCTTAGGCCCATGCATTTTCTTAGCATTTACACTTACTCCATATGCTGATAGTAATCAGAAATACAGAAATCTTTTACAATAGCCGGCCTATTCCTTTACAGCAAATTACTGCTGTAATTGAAGTGCCATCACTTAAGGCCCTGATGTGCTCGATGTCCTTTCAAATTTGAAGAAATGTGGATAACAGGATAGAGCTTTTTGCTCACAACCTCAGTGAATTAGCAGGTTTCAAATAAAAAAGAAAAAAAAATTTACTTAACAGAATATACCATCCCTGAGTTATGTCTAAAAGACATGTTGATTTCATCCTTTTCTTTAGTTATGCCATGTCCTCCGCACTATTCTTGCAGAAGCAGCAGGAAAAAACTATAATGACTGGGTCAAAAGCTGAAGAAAGACCTTATAGTCTTTTTGTTGAAATCTTGTGGTGTGCAGACTCAGCATGATCAAAACCATTGAATTTTTTCTATGAGTAACTGGTGTTTTCATTACTGCATTTCTATAGCAATGCTTTCCATCTCTACCTTCATACATGCCAACTGTCCCATTTTCAGCCAGACAATTGTCACTTTTCTTATCTGTTTTTGGCTGGCACATACTTTGTCTTGTTTGTTTTGTTTGCCCATGCAGATTGATGCAGCTGAGGCAGTTAACATTAATGCTTCCTGCACGGCAGTGCAACAGGCCTGTATTATTGGTGGATGCTGCATTTGGAGCAGGCTGAGAGTTAAACTGAGCACTATTTAATCTGTTCAATTTGAAGGTGCAGGGTGGGGCTAGCTGTTCAGTCTTCTAGCTGTTAGCACTGCACTAAAGATAGCTTCAAAGCAAAGTAAAACCTCATGGCACACAGTACAGAGCCTTCATGTAATATAAGTTGAAAAGAACTATTTATGTATTCATACAATGGTACTTCCTTGTTGTATAAAACATTAGAGCTCTTTTTAATATATGACATTTTGATGCACGTCTCAAACAAATCAATCCCTTAAACCACAAATGAGTATAATCATTTTAGGTGCCACTTTCTCTTCTTTCAAAAATAGGTGCTGTATTAAATAGATGTGGGGTACAAAAATACATGAGGTGAGAGGCCTAAGGTACTAATCTCTGATACCTCTCAGCTGCATTCTTGAAGCCAGCTTTTCAAGTGGCTAAACTAGAGTACTGTACTTTTATCATCGCCTCTTAAACAAATAGCATGCTAAGAGACCTAAGNCAGTAGATCAACAGCATTCAAATAAATGTTGAGCTCACGCAGTCGCAGACAAAAATGCCAAAGGGATACCAGTTAGACACATTGCACGAATGAAGACAAGGAAGAATTAAAGGCACTGGAAGAAAAAATTATAGGGATATCAGCTACCTGTTCATCATAAACAATATATAGTAGTGGCATTTTTGACACTAGTCATTATAGTTCTAGCTGGTTAGACACACCAGGAGTATTATCAATATTATATCAATATTAGGTACACAAACATATGTCCAGCAATAAAAATATTAGGGCAAAATGGGCCAATCCTATATTTTTATTTTATATTGATAGTTTTTATTTCCTGACAAAATTCCAGCTGATTTCCAGTATAACTCTGCCTACTGTCTTGGCAGGCTGCTGGGACATCGTGAACTTACATTTCCTAAACAGGTAAGCTAAGCAGATTTCCTTTAGACAAGGGGTTCCTCCTGGGCTATCGGAACAAGACACAGAATTGGTGTCTCCAGGGACTGTTTCCTTCCCATGCTGCTGTCCTGAAGTAGGGAGCCTGAAGCGGAAGCTCGTACCAAAACACTTCTGTAGGATTTGAGTTGAGCTGGTGACACAAAAGAGGTTCACTCCAGAACTCACTATGAATCCCCCAGGACTACTGCTCATGACTTCAGCTTCAGGGCACTCTCAGGGCTGTTTATGGTCCAAAGTTTCTCAAAGAAAGAAATCAAGCTGCTCTTAAATTAAAACTTTTTTTAATTCTTTTTTTGTAGAAGATGTCAAGATTTTATGGGTTGTATACCAGTCCAGACTGAAAGCCCTTAAAAATACAAAAATATCCCATATATCCCCAAGCCCAGTATTTGACCTGCTCCAGCTATAGCCACACAGAAACATCTTAATATAAAAGGTCTGTTGTAAGAGATCTTTTATTAGTATCTTTTCCATCTGTCCATATTCAGTCATAATGGAACATTAATTCATTTTCACATTTTTTTAGTAATAAAACATATCAGCATTCTGTGAATTGGTGGCATTATGGTGACGGATATCTTACTTTTAAAAGATTGATTGCTCAGGAGCAGGAGATGAACAGAGAGAAGAGCAGAATTCTCCATGCTCTGAAGTTTACAGCAAAAGCACGTAACTCTACATGTCTACTTTGAAGCCAGACTTCAAAGTAGTCATGTGTTAAAATGTGCACAATATGACTATTTACCATATTAATGAGAGAATATGGCAATACTCCCTTATTACAAAAAATATTTGTGTCACTTCTTTTCTTTTGAAGTCAGCTGTTGATTTTAAATCAAGTGGTTAACGCAAGTTTGTCGGTCCCATTCTGAATGTATGTGGGTCACTGTGTTTGCATTAAGTGTCAGGATGGGAAGCTGCCTTCATGAAAACTATGCTTTCATGTAGTCAGTTTGAAAGACATTCATTCCTCCAATACTCATGTTTCCTCATTCCATTGGAGAACGATGACATTGAAAAGTAGGTAGCCAGACATACAAAGGGAAACACTTGGAGCCCATCTATCTTGCTTAGAGGAAAACTCAGAGACTTAATTCACTACAGTTCTTTGAAATTGTAAGATGAAGACACTATAGAATTACAAAGCACTTTTATTATTAAGAGAGCAGGGGGAAATTTCACCTTTTAATATTCAAAATAAAACAGTGAAAGTCTTCCCCCAGGAAACTGGACTACCTCAATTTGCTTCATTCATCATCATTGTTAACCTCAGTTAAAACCTCCATTTTGACCTCCATTTCCCCACCCCCACTCTGCTATTCCCATTTCTTCACTGAGAGTTATTTTGTAGAATTTAAATTTTGTCACCCTTTTTCCTTGGTGCTTAGAAAAATGATAAAACTGCCCTGGCAGATGTTTGTCTAAACCTGCTCTGACAAAAGAGGAATTCACAGCCTCTCTAGATGATGTGTTTGAATTATGCTCACAATAAAAAGGGTTTCTTTATTCCTAACCTGGGCCATCTTTATTAAAAAGAACATAACATTTTTTTATTCTTTTTTAAGTGATTCAAGAACAATTTTAAAAATATCTGAACACTGCCTTCTAACCATACATTTAATTTATTGTCAGAACTTTATCTTCTTCTTAATTTCTCTTTTCCTATGTGAGGCATTCCACAAACGTTAGGGTTTTGAAAATGAACAAACAAAAAAATTAACAAACACCTTTTCTTTTTACTGCTGTCTTGTAGCCTCTGGGTTATGTGTCTTGTAAAGCTAGATTTTCAGTGGATTTCAGAAACTGGACACCATACTTCAACTGAGATCTCACTAGCATGATGTGGAATAAGATTCTCCGGATTCTATCCCAGATTAGAATTTGCTTTGTTCACATCTGCTACTACTTTTTAATTCATCTTATCTTAAGAACTACCATGGTTTGTGAGTCACAATGCTTAAAATATAGATTTAATTCTACCTTGGAGCTGGATGATGATCAAGAGCATTTATCACAGAATTAACGGTGATAGGGATCTCTGGAGTTCACCTGTCTTAAAGTATAAGCTTAGGTAATGTTTTCCGGATATTTCTTATCCAAGTTTCAAGTATCTCCAAAGATGAAGGAATTGACGACTTTTCTGGAGCCCTCTTTTAATGTATGGCTACCACACTGGGAACTTTTTTCCCCACAAGTATCTAACTGGAATTTGCGTTTGTAACTTGTATGTATTGCTTCTTTTCACACAGTCCTGGCTTGACCTTGGTTCTATCTCATCAGTAGAGACCTGTCTGGCAACAGCTGGACTCTGTTCACCACAGGACTCTTTTTGACGAAGACACTGCCTAACCTGGCTTGCTCTTACCCCTTGTTCTTAGGTCACCTTTCCTTACCGAGCTGCCCACTCTCCCATGACTTTCTGGGACAGGCCTAAAACATCGTTCTTCAGAAATAATGTCTCCCTGTACTGGGCATGCATAATGCTGTGTGTCTCTGAAGGCAATGGGACCTTTGTCAAAAGGCTCAAAGGAAGCAGGATCAGAATCATCCTGTAACGTGAGGTTTGGGTGTCAGTGGCCTTGCTCTGTTCAGAACATTCAAAGACTAACCACACAATCAGAAAAATAACTCTCACCTCATGTTTAATCAATGTAGCTGAATATTTCTGAGATGACTGTAATTTCATGTCCTATCAGTTCTATTCGAGGAAGGGGTTATGATGTCTTTAATTTCCCACCACATCACATAGAAATATTTTAAATGATTCAAATTAAAATCAAGCTTTATTATTTGCTTAATCTCTTCTGTGCTTCTTCAGATGCGTAACAGAAACCACAAACAGCTAACAACCTGTGTCTACCCACACGGCTGAATGTTTGTTTCAGCAATTCCATTTACATCCCTTCCTTGACAATACTGCTATTGGAAAATGACTAGGATTTGTTTGTGCTGCTGATCTGTGCTACACATCACAGAGTTCCTGCTCTTTTATATTGCCGCATGCCAGGCCTCTGTATACAAAATCTGCACAAATTCTATTTCCTCCCACTTCAACACACTGTTGTAATTAGGTGCAAGTCACAGGAAAGCATTGTTTTAGTTCCTTATCCTTAAAAACACAGATCAGAGCTTGAGTTGCAGAGTAGAGAAACAATTTCCTATTTCAGTCTTGTTTCTTTTCTCACTATTCTTACTGCTAAAAAATAAGGAACATGTAAAGAAATTGAAAACCTTGGAATGCTATCAACAGGCTTCTCTAAATATTATTTCAAGTCCATTTTTTTTTTTAATTTTTTTTTTTTTAAATTGTCCTTGTTTAGGACAATATTAGGTGCTATCAACAGACAAGAGATGTATAGAAAAAGGCAACAATTTCTTGAATGTATGGGGTGGGTATGAATATGGATGGGTGTATGGATGTGGATATGAATGAACCGATTTGAATTTGCTATTGAAGTGGCGAACCAAAGAAAAACACACAAAAAAAAAATAAATGTCCTTGGAAACACAGCTGTCCCTTGTGCCCCTCAGCAGTTACAATGTGCTGTAGTACAGGAGCTGCAGTGACTCCTCCAGGCAGTGGCGGGTTCTTGGGAGCACAGTGGGTGCAGTTACTCTCTCCCAGCGGCAGGGGCGCTGTATGTCGGTGGGGATGGAGTCTGGAGAGGGCAGGATGCTGCCATGTGCCAGCAAAATGGCAGATGCTGAGCCCAGGAAGAGGTCCCTGCGGTAGGCATGGGCCCGCAACACTCCGTCCAGGGACTGAGAGGGACTGGGGACCCCTGGCAGCACAGGGGGAGGCTTAAAAATGAGAACACGTGAACCCAGATCTTCAGTGGAGAAAACTGCGGTGGGCCCAGGCAGCCGCGGTATCTGTGGGAGCCTCAGCAGCTGGAAACAGTTGGTGGTGATGTCAGGTTTTGGCAGGAGAAAAGCCGGGCCGGCATGGGTTGTGCCGGAGTTCCTCTGCAACCAGCGTTGGGGAGACGGTTCTGTACTGCCACGAGCTCGTGTCCCGCACAAAAGAGCAAGACAGTGGGTCCACTAGTTCTCTTATAATCTCAGTCGACCGCCCCAGAGTTCTCTGTATGGTTTGGGCAGTCTCTGCCCCTTTTTCTCAGGTACCTCCTGACCACAGGGACCAATAGGAGATCAAGGGAAAAAAGGTATCGCCTCCCCAGCCCATCCCAGCGGGCATGGCCACAGGGAGAGGACATGGCTCTCTGCAATTTCTGGTGATGAAATAGTCTCTTGCTGTCCTGTCCCAAAAAGTGCTGGGCAGGTCACATCTGGCCCAAAAATATCCGATGTCCCCCCTGGCCCCAAAGCCCAGCCAGACACCCAAAAAGAGCAGTGTCCCATCTCCAGCCCTTGCTCAGGGCCCAGCCCTGCCTCTCTCACCAGTCTGAGGAGAGGAAGGGAGTTATTTTTGATGTCTTCCTCTCTGGCCCCCAACCCATCACATTGATTTAACCTTAGTTATAGTCTGGTTGGTTACAAAGACACAGAGGACCATTTAGGGGGTCTGAAAATTCACAGATGAAAGAAAATTTTCCATTGCTGAAATCAAGGATGGCAGACAGAGACTGGCCTGGGAGGATTCATTCCCAATGTGACCATTTTCTACCATCCTCAGAGACAGGGGCAGAAGAAAGCATTCAAGGCAGAGCCAGAACATGAAGCTCTTTACAGATTCCAGTCTGCACTATTGCACTTTGGAAACTTTTTAAATGTTGTGAAAATTTAACTGATTCCTGGAAAAGCACTGAGAGCAGAAGAATGCAATGACCTCCTAAGTCCAGTGCACTGCATTTGGAAGTTTGCATTCTACTTCTTAGATTTCACCCTATTAACAAGTCCAATCATCAATGCCTTGTGCTACCTACCATATCTGGATACGAAAATGGCTGATTTCTCCCATCTCTTGTATTGGTGAAGACTAGCTAGGCTTTCCCAAGCATTCCTAGATAGTTAACACAACCTCTCTTTGGAGAAAAGAGAGGAAGTTGATGTAAATTATGTATATCTGATATAATCCTCTATGAGTAGCCAGTTAGAATTTAATGTTCAGAGAGCTTCAGATCTGACTAAATATCTAATATGACAGAATACTAAACTTCAGAAGATGTAATTCAGTTGCTGTCACTGACTTAGAATTGCTGAGATTTTTAATCCTTCAAACACAGAATTATTCTTGCAGAGCTCACAGTAGGGGATTGCAGAGAAAGTCTGTACAGTATTTACTTTTTTAGATGCATGTATTTCCATGCAGTATTAAGGAAAAAAAAAAAATGATGGTGAATAAAGAGCAACAAACCAGCCCAGACTTGATTTTATTTCTTTAGCTAGAGTATCCACGGTGATAAGATCTGATATCCCACTCAAATATAACTCTTCCATCACATATCTACAGCTGCAAACTACTAGAGAAAAAGATTAAGCGGAAGGAAATTTAAGCCACAGTAGGCCTAGAAAGTCACCTGCTAAAGACTTCGGATGAGAGTCGAGGGGTTAGCTGAATTCCCTGTTAAGTCATTCTGTATTCGTTCTCTGAAAACATCTGTGCTGAGGAATGTGATGGCAATGCATACATATGGACTTTTTAAATTTCTTGTGCTTAGCTAAACATATCTGCAGAATGATGATGCTCTGCAGATTGTACAGATTTGTTTGCCTCTTTTGGAGAAGCATGGGTGTAAATTTTTTCCTTGATATGTTATCTCTTTTAAACCCTTTAATTGCAGTTCTTTGAACATTACCACATCAGGTAAATGAATAATAATGAAAAGACAAAATTCGGATGTGCTACTACACAATCCTATCTCCACCCTGTTTCCTTGATTAGGCACCAAGCTAGAATCTTTCAATCTTTAATGGAACAACTCAGAATAAAAAAGGTGCGAAGATGTTATTTTTTTTCTTGTATTTCATGTATTTTTTTCCTCCTTTGGTAATCTACAATTAAAGGTAGAAAGAAAATGAAAATAACTCTGAAAGTGAAATAATTCTGTATTATACTGTAGTCTACGGAAAGAGTTGGACACAGACGGGAAAGTATTTTAGTTTTTGCATAAATATACTTCTTCTCTTGGAGAAAAATTACCAAACTCTAGGAGTTCATATTTACCAACCATGACACACAAAATTTAACGCTGGCTGCCAATAGTTCTTTCTCTGCCTGTGTTTTTGATGTCATTTTGATGCTTAAGTGAAGCCACCTACATATCTTTATGGAAGCAGAAATCCCACTTTATTACGTTGTTTTTAAGTTTTCTTTGTTTTAGAAATGTAACTATGAGAAGGCTTTAGAAGTTCAATAAACCTTACTAATTTAAAGATAAGACTGCAACATCCTCTTTTACTTTCCCTTCCTTTTGTCCCTGCTGTTAGTATTCTGTCAAATTTAATCCTTTGTTCTGAATTTTTTTGTTTCACTGTGAAGCCACAAGTTTATTTACAGTAGGAATGTAGAACTGGACAAGACCATGAGGACATTTATATTAATTCCCTTAAAATCACAGGAAACAATGTACTTGATATCTAATTTCAGGGGATCCAAAGAGTTTCTGCAATGCATGTGCCTATACACTATACTTTTCACCATCCATTTAAAAAATATTAAAGCTGTAATAAAAGATCAAAAAGAAGAAATATCATTTCTCATGGAAACAAAGGAGGAAGGAACAATAAACTAACTGCTGGATGTAGTAAAGTTTGGTATGCAACAAAGGGCTATGGGTCCAAGAAAAAACTATTAGAATCACTAGTGTTCCAGTTAAGGACCCAACGAAAGAAGTACTTTCAGTTCCCTTCAATGTGACTTAGTCATGTGCTCAGTTTAATTTTGATTATGCAAGGAAAATATGTTACCTAGGTTCCGAGAAATTGAAACTCTCCCAGTTATCTCTGCACACCTTGCCTCATGGCCATTTGTGCTGTGGCACATCTCTTTGCCCTACAGCAAGGCACAAAAGCCATAAAAGTAGGAGTCACCTCTTCCTTTCCTCTCTCTTCAGTCATTAGAGCCCACTGGAAGCCCCAGAGCATGGGATTAATACAATTTAAGTAGAGAGTAAATAAGCAGTGATCCTGTTATATCCAGCAACATCCTCTTTCCTTAGGGCAGAGGAATCATGGAAAAGCTAAAAATGTAGCTGCTTTTTTATGAAAAGACAATGAAAAAAGAAGATAAAGAGTCATTCTTTCCTTGGCAACAGAACAGTTATAATATCTGTGTTTTCAGAGGCTGCCTCCTTTGGGATGATAGCACAAAGAATACAGAGTCACTTGTTCTTTCTCTCGGAGATGAACATATAGTAACCTATTGGATTTAGGAAGAAACATAGAAACAATTTTCAAGTATCTTCTGCACAACTTTAAAGTCACAAATATTTATTTTCAGCATAAAAAAAAAATATATGTATATATTTTCGATTCTTCTTATGCTACCTAATCTTCCTGAGGCTGGAATTTCCATCAGAATAGAGTGTAAAACATAGTCATAGTATTAGTGATGGGGAAGATCATTACAAATTTTTATAAGAAGTTAAGAAGAAATAGTGGTACAATAAACTGTGCAGAGTGAGATGTAATGGAAGATAGTCAGCTTTGTCTAACACTGTTGTTACGCTTATATCCATTATTTTTCTTGAATCTATTTTTGTACAAAGGCCAAAATTATCACCAGGTGTAAAATAAAGTAGCTCTCTGGTACTCAGTGAAGTTGCATCAAATGAAGAGTGATAAACATGTCTCTTTCATTTAAATACAATCAGATCAGATGTTAATAGAATAGATTTTAACACCAGAAGACTTTAACCTTTGAATGTCAAGTTTAATAATTACTTTATTGATATCATTATTGGTAAAGAAATACTATGATATGCTTCAAAGTGTATTTTAGACAACATCAGAATGCCCAAAACAGATTAGGAGGTCCATGCAAAAATTGCTTTTGTCAGGGTAAAACGCATTTATATATTCTTATGCAGTATAGCTTTGCATCTTCAAAGAAGGAAAAAAAGGCTCTACTGTGAATAGCTGGTTTGCATATTTCTTATCAACTGTGGTGAAAATAGCTGCTTTGCAAGCTGTTCTGTAACATCTTTAAGAAGATGTTAAAGTGCTCTGGTGAACACACGGTAAATAGAAACATACATTTCTGTTCAACCAAAAGATGCTATTAATTCAAATATTGGCATAGACCACTGTAGAAGAAAAGGTTGAAAAGCAGACCAGAATTGTCACAATAGGCTCAAGTGTTTCTGATCTGGTAAACAGTCAATGTTCACATGAAACTGATTGAATTGCTTCAACACAATTGGTAGATTTCTAGTTGTGCACTGTGTTGCAATGGTAGTGCCACCAGTAATGTAGTTACAGGGGAGACAATTCGCCTGTTTTCAGCCAGGAAAAGGTTAATTTTTGCAGCAGCGAAGAGGGGCACGGCCAGGAATCTTGAGGTTATTAATACCATCTGACATCATGTGCAGCTGGGACAGAGCGGGTGTTGATCTTTCTGGTTTGCTGGGGTGTGCAGTCAGGTAGCGCTGTGTTCCATGAGGTGAAAAATCATGTGTGAATGGTTCTTCTATTTTGCACACTCTGTTACTAGTGTTGTTAGTACTGTTTGTTTTCTTATTTCACTGATGTTTCTAGTAAATTGTTCTTATTTCAACCTCCACTTTCTACCTTTTTGTGCCTCCGGTTTTCCTCTCCATCCCACCACAAGGCGAGAAAGTGAGGGTTCACTGAGAGGTCTGGGGTGTTTCAGTGGGAACACTGAAACTACAACAACTTGACTGTTTCATGACTATTCAACATGG
>VYZS01092555.1:8075-37874 GCA_013400695.1 Neodrepanis coruscans | reverse complement strand
GGACCTGCCGTCAACCCCGATACACCCCTAGTGTTCTCTGTCCAAAACCAGGAGAGAGAATAATCCTGCTTCCATGGAAATCAGTGGCAAACCCACAGAGAGTTGCTAGTCTGGTTTATGGAAACAGGATCCTTCTTATTTTAGGAACAAACGGAGCACTGTTATCAGGGTACCTCCTGTAGGCAGGAAAGCCTGTTTCACAGCACGTATCTGTTGTCAGATCTCAACCAAGAAAGCACGTACATTTCCATTTTTTAGTGATTTTTTAAATGTCTGTTGGCAGAAGGAATGAATAGAGAAATATTTGTCCCAACTCCTTGTGTTATGCATCCTCAGTGCTTAGCTGCTATGTGGACAAAATCAGCTTGTTGCATCTTGCTTATCTGCTGAGGCTGTGGAAAGTTCCTGTTTCAGTAGGAGAAACTGTCCAAAGCAGGAACAAGCCCCAGAGATTCATACACAGTGCAGCACTGCAAATATGTCCTTGTTTGGAAACCTGTGCTAATTCATGCTCCTTCACCCTCTTCTGGTGTGTGTGGTGCTTCTGCTGAAGGTGTCTTCTGGGAGGATCTGAACAGTGGCCAGTATTAGCTGGTATTTTGAATTAAATTTATGTAAACTGAATGAGCAAGGGTGAGAAGAACTAAAATCACAGTTTCCTTCTTTAAAAGCTGCACTCCATCTGATGACTTGGTTTGTAAATGCATTTTTCATATGTCTAATTGAAGAAATGTTCTATTAAATTTCTGTTATTAGTTGAAGAGGCTTGCATTAGCCCAAGATTACCAGGAGAAAAAACAGCTATAGCAATTCAGAAAGTGAGCATCACCTCAGAAAGGTATACATCATATTCATCAGAAATGTGGATTACAGAAATAATTAATCTCTTGGTTCTCCTCACATTATGATTTGTGGTTCTTTTCCTTGTTAGTACACTATTTTTACCTTGGAAATTGTGTCTTTGTGGGAGAATATGTCTATGTTTCTAGGAAAACCTCTGTTGCTGAAGTAAAATAACATAAATTTTTTCCACTATAATAATGATATTGAGAAAAGAAACAACTCTGAAAGCAGCACACTGTATCAATGTACAAGTTTACTTAAAGGCTTATTTTTGTTTAAAAAGCAAATAAGTTATAAAGTAACTTTGACAGAGCCCCTTATTCCAAAAAATCTTATTTTTCCAGAAGAGCTGATCAGCCTCTTTATCCCTGTAAACAAAATGAGGTCTCTTGGGAGCCTTTTTAGGCTTTTCAGATTCATTAGGCATTTACCTAATAGCAGTACTGACATGCTATGAGCCATTGCTGAGGCACGTAATTTGAAAAACATGAAAGGAAAAAAGGAGAAAAACATAAAACCAAGGATAAATGACATTAAAATTTATGAATCAAAGTTCTAGGTATAGGAGGTACAGCTTCACACTGGCTGGAGCTTCAGGGTACAGCCTTTATAGATTCTTCCTTTTGGCAGGGTTGCAGGCCCCAGGGAAGGGAGATGGTGATGAACCGTCTGACTAGACTCTGTGAAGGTTGTTGGTGATCATTTTAGTTTCTCATGCTCAATGGCAGAGCCCATAGGATGGGTCCTAGCCTGAAGCCTGAAGCTATAAATTGGGATAAATTGGAAGCTTTGTGACCTGCTGTGGCATGTGCTCCTGACATCCACTTCTCCAAAAGCCCTTGGAGATGCACCTTTCTGAACAGTGATAGACTGAGGATACATACACCTTATGGGTTAATGTCAGGTGATATGGTAGTGAGGGACCTGTAGTTATAGCTCCAGAAGTCAGAAACTGTATGCCAGTCACACAGTCACAAGCAGAACTTTCAGCCCTTCACTTGGCTTCCTCCAAAATCAAAGGACAGCAGCACACACCCGTGGAAGGATTCACAGATCTGCAGAAAGATGCTGGGAACATGCCAGGTAAAACCCTCTCTGAAAACAACTGCCTTGCTGAGACCATCTGATGTGACTGTCTGGTATTTAGACTTTTAAGAACAAATACCTGGTACCTGGGACAAGGTCTGCTTTGGAGCTGATTTAATTGAATATTTTCCATCATGTTCTAAAGATGTGACAACCAGATGGAAGCTGGAAAACACCATCCCTTTGCAGGGTGGCAGTGGGGAAGAGAAGTGGGATAGCAAACACTCTGGAAGTTGAGATCGTATCTCATGGCAAATTGAGCAATGCAACAAACTGGCGTGAATTATATGGGGTGCTACCTCCATAGGCAAAATCAACTCACTGACAAAACAGAAGACTAGAGAAGCTGTGGATACCCTATCCATTTATTCAAGACCAGGCTGGGTGGGTCTTTGAGCAATGTAGTCTAGTGGCAGGTGTCCGTGTCCACAGCAGGGGGGGTTGGAACAAGATGATCTTTAAGGTGTCTTCCAACCCAAACCATTCTGTGATTCTATGACAAAGCACAACTGGCTGTAACGAAGAAATTGTGATAGGGTTAAACATCAGCAGAGGAGACTGATTTTTTCCCAAGTATTTTAACAGTCATGCTAAAAAAGATACCTTTTAGTGACATACAGATTTTCCATCAAAGGGTACCTTACAACTCAAGTTAAATAAAAGGCTGTCAGGAGTGATACGGGATCCCAGCATGAGATTAGGACAATGTTAGTATAAACGTGTTAGCTGTAAGCAACTAGGTCATAAGCTTCCATGGCTTTTTTTTATGGTCTACAGAAAGATACAGTCTAGTCAGGACATGTAATTTGTACCTATAGCCCTCTATTGACTATCTAATGCACTGAGACTGCTCCTTTCTCAGTCACTTATATTGTGCTTAAATTTAGACACCAGAGTGCCCCCAACAATAGTATAAAACCAAGAGAAATTTTCAGAGTATTTTGCACTCCAGGCATGCTACTGCTTCTGCTCTGGATGGAGTGGCTGCATCACAAAATCTTGTAGCATTAGCCTATTTCTTTAATCTTATGCAATAAGCAGAAGAAACATTAAATAGTGACGTGCAAGAGAGGGAATGCAAGTCAGATTTCCACAGCTGGAAGGAGCTCTGGAGCTGGAAAGCAATGTGCATATGGCTGATCTGCTGTATCCCTTGAAAAAGGAATCCAAGATAATCTCTGAATCTTGTAGAAGAATCAGATAAACTGAACTGAACCCACCAAGAAATATTTCCAGTGGAGCATGTCTGCAGCTTCAGAGAACCCAGTCAAATGTAAACCCTGATACTTAATTGCTTTCTCACAGATGAAATTAAATCCAGTTTAGTTTTATTTTCTATGAAAAGGAGAAAGGATGATTTGCTTCTAGACAAGCCTTTTACCTGTATTTAGCTATCAAAGCATTTTTTACTGAGGGGATCCCTGTCAGCACCATCAGCCTTAGGCTGCCAGTGAGTGGACCCTCATGAACACAAACTTGGTGGTGGATGAAGAAATCAGTTTGCTTTGGTAAGGCTCCTTTCTTTCTTGTCAGGAAGAAAATGCAGCAGTGTAAATCAGGTTATCACAACCTTTTCCCTGACAAAATCCTGGTAAGGACAGAGCATGATTCCCTGGTTCAAAGACCATAATTTTTTTCATGAACCTTCCTTATGATCAAGTCAGGACACAGCTAAGGTAGGACACAGTGGGAGTCCTTTTAAATATAACCAGAATGGAATGTGGATCAAGCTTCAGGTGTGTTCAGCTCAGCTTGTTGCTGTACATGGCTGTCTCTCATCTGCGTCAGCAGTTTCTCTACACTGTGTACACTGGCTGCTAATGTCAATGATTCCCACCTCAGCCCTGTTAGCACTCACCATAGGAACAAGTATTTTATTAAAAATTTCTTTCCTGGATAGTCTTTCTTCAGGTGCTTTTTCTATTGATCTAGACAAACAGATGTGATCAAAAGCAGTGAAAGGACACCCAATGCTATGTTTTTTAATAAAATTTAAGTTTATTTTTGAAACTTCAAAAATTAATTTTATGAATAATCTACTGAACGGTGATGTGAAACAGTGTTCTCTGTGCCTGCCACAGAGGACTGGCTGTGGTGACAGTGTGAAGTGTGTGCATCAGCATGTTTTACATCAGCATGTTTTACCAGCTGGTGACCTGGTTCATCTTTGGCTGAAGATGATCCCAACAGGCACCTGACCCACTCAAACTAGTGCATCATGATTATGGGGTGTCATGGGCACTGTGGTGAGTAACAACACCGTGTGCTCAGGATGGCAGGTGCTTGCCCTTGTCACCTCTTGAACACCGCAACGCTGCTTGTCTCCTGGCTTAGCCAAGAGGGCTTGGGACTTAAGTCATGCTCCAGGACCAGCCCTCCTGATGTGACTTTATTTCTGTTGCAAAACACTGCTGGACTTCTTACAGCCTGGGTGATATATTGCCAAGGACCCCTTGATCTTGGCAAGGCTTTGGTTTGACTAATATTTCCCTAAAAACATGGCATGATGCCACCAACAAATGACCGCAGGCTAGATGACCAAGGAAGATAAGATGAGGTGGTTTCTAACCTAAAAAATGCCTTAGATTAAATCAGTATTGACATTCACCATAGTATATATTATTCCCTCCTTTTTTTTTGGTGGGGGATGAAGACAAGGGAGAGTGACAAATGTGCGGATCTCTTCCTTCAAAAAGACCTTAAAGTGTAACCTGTTCCTGATATTTGTTATCTCTGAATGATGAGAAAATGTGCAGTGATCTTATGCTTGTTATAAGAACCTAATTACTTTTTCCATTTTAATTCCTACTATTTTCTGCTATTTAATTCTGCCCTTACTAGTCAGGTCAGTCAAACAATGTGTAATGCAACAGTAGATCACTAATTTGCAGTAATGATTAGAAACTCTTTTGAAAATAATTAAATTTGCAAACTAACAAGTAGATAAGCAAATGGAAATGTGTAATCAATCAAAAGGTGGGTTCAGCTCATTTATGCTGTCATTCCTGATTTGCTATTTATGACAATTCTATGTTTTCAAGCTGCTGTACTAAGGCAATTCTTCATGCTATGCTTACTAGCCCATGCCCTGTAGCTAGGAGAAATAATGCTATTAATAGGAGACTGCAGTACCTTCCATTAAATCTTAGATGAGAGGTGGAAAGGCTGCCAACTTCTGTTGCAGATTATAAAGTGTGCAGTCTACCAAGTGCATATTAGCTAGATGCAAGTACAAATATATTGCTATCTATGCCAGGCCCATTAACATGTCCAGGCATTTACTTTTTTGCCATTTCTGCTGCCATAATGGAGAAATAAACATTAGTCATTTGATGAAACCATTGCAATGGTAAGGACATCTATCTGTATTGTCACCATGATCTGTGGTAATAATTGTCATTTAAGAAACCTAATTGCAGATTTCCCTCTTTGAGCGAAGTGGCATCTTAAATATGCTTCAGCTACCATTATAAATGAAGGCACCAAAATGAACTGTCACACTACTCATCCCTGTGGGCCATTCACTGCCATGCAAAGGTGTCACAGAAGCAACAGATACTGACCAACCTGCTATGATTTTGAACCTCTCCCTTATTTGAGCAGGGGTTAGATCAGATGACTTCCAGAAATGCATTCTAACCTAAATTATTCTATGATCTTGTGATTAATGACCTCCCCTCTGCCTGAAAGCAGTAAGTCTGTAATTGCACATGCAGACATCTAAGCTACTGTATTCAGCACTGGAGTTGGGTTTTTTTTTTTGTTTATTCTATTTCTTTTTCACTGAGATCTTGCAGAGTCGAAAAGTTCACAACAGTGCAACTCTCCACAGTCCATCCACTGGGAAGCAGATAGGTCTCATTAATGAGAAGACTTGAGTATTGCAAACTTCTAGCTTTTAAAAGAATCTGTATGATAACTCCATCCTTAGGAGGAGCCAAGAGAGGATATCTCTGCTACTGGTACTTCTGGAAGGTTCAGTTATTGCCTGAGGGATGAGTCTCACCTGAGTTCTTGGTAGAATAGTGGGCTGGAAACCTCACTCAGAAGAACCTTCAAACTCCTCTTCACTCTTGTAGTCAGGGTAGGATTCAAACTGAGTAAACAGAGATGAAAAAATGGTCTTCTTTTTTTTCTTCTCTCTTTTTTTTTTTTTTTTTTGTTTACTTCACAGAATGGGTGATTGCAACACATAAAAAAAAATCTGTGAGACTTTGGGCTTGATCACTTTGCAGAGGAAGCCTTTAAACCTTTGTTCCTCTGTGAAAGAATAAAAAAAAATGTTGGGTACTCACAGCTCTGCAATTTTAAATAAGGTTAGTATTTTGCTAGCTGCTTATGCCTAATCCTTGCATACCAAAAAGGTTAATGGGATCATTGCAAGATCAAATGTTTATACAGCAGTGGATTAACCTTTACTTCTAACTCAGTTTCTTTCAAATGTAAACTCTGTTCAGTGTGGATACCTGCTAGCTACACTACAACAATATGGGCAAGAGTTCAAGCCTTCATTAACTGAGTGCTAAATTACAATGATAATCATGCAATTTTCAAGCATTTCAATCCTTCTGTATTTCTCATTACAGCACAAGCACAAATGGCACATTCAAACTTCAAAAAACTTGAGTGAGAAATAAGAATTACCATTTGTAGTGGTTTGGCTTAAACCACAGTGAAAGACAAAGAAAAAATAACTCCTTTCCCGTGCCCAGTTTTGGTTAAGCTGGGAGGAGAGAGGGGGGATGGGAGACCTCTGGAGTGGCCAGGTTACCAAGGTTACCTCTGCCTGGGTTTCCCATCAGCCCCTCAGGCCCTGCAAGGTGCTCTGGGAAGGGACTGGAATTATAAAAACCTGCGGGAAGGAGTGCTCATCCTCTTTTCTCCTGGGCTCTGCAGCTGGAAACAGGGTGCCTCTACTCAGCACTGCCTAGAGGACTACCACCGACCCTTGCTGCCTTCTACCTTTCCCCACGGATTTTCCTAAGTTTGCCACTGCTTTTCTTTTTCTACCTGAGAAGACCCCTTAGGAGAACCTCTTCACAGATGCACTACCTCTGAGACACTGCAGCCTTCTTCCACAGATATTTTGGTTTGTGGGTGCCCACCTCTAAGCCTCTCCTGTGTTCTTGGGGGGGGGGCCCTCCTCCTTCCCCTCGGCCCCTGAGCAAGGCACTGCTAGCCTTTTCCCACAGCGAGGGCAGGGGGAGCTTTTTGTCCGGGAGCACAGCGCCCCTCCATTTTTTTTTTCCTCCCTTCCCTTCTCAGGTTACACTGTGGGTGTGTGTGTGTTTTCCCCCTCGGACCCCCTCCTGGCTGGCACGCAGCGCCCTCTGCTGGCCATAAGAGAGCAACTGCACATTCGTGTTCCAGCGGGACCCACAGCGCCTCCTGCTGGCCATAACGGAGGAATTACACCCATCCATTCCCCCATATATCTATATTTAATAAATTGTTGCCTTCACTATATGTCTCTTGTCTGTTGATAAACCTAATAATGTCCTAAACCTGGACACCATTTAAAACCATTCTGTGAAGGTTACCTTAATATATTTTTATTCTGCTTTGTGGTAAGAGTTTTGTAACTCTCTGAGGGAGAGATTTTCAGTTTAAAAATATGATTTACAAGTAGAATCTTTATTTCTTATTCAGACTGATTGTTTTCTTCAGCTTGTCTCAGAAATGTATGCTACAAGGACAATAACTGATGGAGATTTTTTTCTTCCTGTTTCTTGCTTTTGGAGGATCTTCTGAAGGAATCTTGTCTGATTCTGAAAGATAAAGTGGAGGCGTTGTGCTGTATTACTGCTGAAATATAGAGTGGGATCAGCCACAAAGAGGAACATCCTCTGACATCTGAAGAGTATTCAGCATACATGGGTAGCCTCCCGTGCTACTTTGGCCTTTGCAACCAGAGAACTCGGATGCAGTCAGTTCACATCTATGCTTTGCTAAACTCCAATTGCTGCACTTGCTCCCTGCAGTCACTGCAGTCACCAAGAACCCTGTATGTGTTGATCAAACCTGGAGGCTGATCTTACCTGTGTCAGGTTTGTGAGATTGCAGTCTTAATTCTTTGTGCAACATCATTATGGATTGTTCTTTTGCAGCAAGAGTCCCAAAGTGAATGGATTTCTATAGATTTGTCATATTCTGAAACTTGAGCCCACTGCTTTTCTTTACATTTTCATTGAAATGTACACTTGCTGTAAAGTTGGGGAGGAGAAGAAGAGGGCAGGTTCACATAAGAAATATTTAAATAATGACCTTTCCAAGGTCTCTTTTTTTCCCACAGTGCCTCCTTGCATTTCCTTCATGTGCTCAGAAGACTTCGCCTTTGCCTTCGCCTTATGACTTAGAATGTTTTTGTGTGTAGACTACCAACAAACTTGAAAAGGTTGAGTATCCACAGCAGAAGGCTCACTGAGGTTTGTTCATGCTGTTTAGAGGTAGCACGTGCCTCATTATCCCATAATAACCCAAGTAATTCTTCACTCTAGAGAATGTATTTTCAGTCTTTCAAGCAGAAGCTAGTAAGAAAGGTCATATTCCTTATCTCCCAAAAGTGTTTTTTTCCAGTTTTTTGACCCCTGCAAAAGCATTGCCTTCTATTTGGACTTCATCATTTTGTGAATTTCATCACACAAGAAAATTGCTGGCTAAGAATGTAATTATATAATTCTGTGGCTTGAACTAGCCTTGAACATAACTTAGGCCTAAGCTCAAAATTGTGTCAAAGGTAATTTTAAATATGATTCCATTCTCTTTGAGAAGCTCTGAGGTACTTAGGGTAGCTAAGGAAATGCACACATTGTGTGTTAAACTTCCCAAAGAGTAAGGCTGTAGATCTAAATGTGTTTCATTGCTAGCAGGGGCCAGGTCACACAGGTCTGCTGTGTGTTGGTCAGCATCTGGCAGTGCATGAGGTCATATCATCAGGGAGATGGAATTAAGAGACTGCTGCAGGCCTCAGCAAGTGACTGAGGGGGCACTGCTGTGTGAGCATATAGTAATGGGGAACCAACCACCCAGGACTCTGAAGGAGTACAACATGACCTGACTACATGCAGTGTTTTCTTAGCAGGAGCCTACACTGGACTTGGGAGTTCTATAAATGTTCTTCTATGCACCTGTATTACTCAGGTTTGGCTCAAGCAGTTACTCTTTACTCATTCTTCATATTACCTAGCTACATAATTATCTTATGACTGTTGTATTTGTATCATCTGGTAAAGATAAACCTCTGAAACATCATAATAGAGGGACACAAGTCCATATTATTACTATAGTTGCTTTTAGGGATTTGAGAATAATCAGAGAGATAACAAGTCTGGCTAGTCCCTATCATCTATTAAGACAGTTTTAAAGTCCCTCATTTAATACAGATCTACACTGGGAAGGCTATACAGAAAAATTTCTTGAATGGTCTCCAAAGGATAGTCATGGGCACTTAACCACAGAACAAAGACTTGGTCAGCAAGATGTTCCCTCGCCTTGTTTTAAAAACTTATGTAGAATATGACTTTAGATTTCATTAACTTTTGTAGATATTAAATTACTGTGTAGATAAGGAGATCTGCAGTGGGAAAGCAATCTATTTAAGCTGACTTTCCGGTGTTGAAACGTGTGATTATAGAACTCCTTCTTTCCTAACATGACCACAAAAGAAAGCTGGAAAGCACAGAAGATACTAATACTGTAAGAAGAAATAGTCCTAGCTTATCCCTCTTCTCTTCTTACCAGACCCTCTCACTGTTTATGATGGTCGTCCAGGACTGACATGCACTGTGTTTTCCTATCTGTCCAGGATGGGGGAATCTGATTAAATGTGTCCTCTTTTATAATTCTTATCACCCTTTGATTTGGAAGAAGCAGTTTGTAAGCTAGCAGGTACTAGCATCTTGCAAGAGAGAAAAGAGGATTTATAACTATTAAGATACCAGTTTTTTACTCTTCTTATTATCTAGATTCTGAGTTTGACACTTTTGCAGAAAAATAGCAGAAGAAGATATTTCTCTAGCATTTATTTCAGAAAGTTTTGCTTTGTTTTGTTTTGTTTTGTTTTGCTTGCCGGATCTAGAAAGTGTAAGTATTTAAGAGGATATAGACCCCTATAATCTTTGTAACTAAGAATGGCCACCTCAAAGCTGCTGAAAATCATTGGACATCTCTGTCTTTTGCTTCAAATCCAAAGTCCCCCAAGTCTGAGTATTTCGGATTTGAATGTGCTGGGGCCAGGCTCTCAGCGGAGTGAAAGTTCTCTGTGGAACCTTGCATGGTATCAGGCATGCACATACAAAATCTGATCCTCTGCCGAAAGCCTCAGTGACTACTTTGCTTTTAAAATGTGAGCAGAGTAAGAACAATCATTACTTATCTTGCATGTAAGATATTACCATTTCCCATTACACCCCATGGCCATTCCCTGCCTACAGGAATCAAATTTCCAACACAGTGCCCCAGACAGGCTGGCTATAATGTTTCATAACCATGACCATTCCTAGTTTCTGGTTAGATCTTTACAGAGATGCTCATGGCTGCAGACAGTTCTGATACATTAGGGACTTTAAGTGAGATTTTCTTAGAATTACAATGGAACTCAGGGTTTAGTCTGCAGGAATGAGACCTTTGTACATAGATTCCTTAGGTAACTGAAAATAATCTGTATTTGGGTATCCTGTGTAAGTGGGACCATATAAAATGAAAAGATATGCGTGATTCATATATCTTAATTTCCTTCACTCTCTACAAAGGTGGTAGTGCATTTTCCTGCCAAATTAGTCATCAATGTAAAAGTATTATGTTAGGGGTCACACACACAGTTTCATATGGTGATGCATAAAATCAGTTCATCACAATGTTTTACTGGGAAAATTAAAAAAGTGAGATGGCTGATGAAGTAAGCTGCATCTATTCTTAGACAGAAAGATCTGTTGAATAAATATGTGTTGTTTTGCTGTTGATGTCGTGCTAGGATAGCAGAATCCTTGACTAGTACTAATAACTCATGGTAAGTGCTTGTTCTTATGGAAAGATCAAGACTAGGCTGTATGGTAGTATGGAGGTTTGGGGAACTTCATTGAAAGGACAAAATATAATGATTTCTGGGGAAAGATAGGAATAAAGGAACCATTTAACAGCAAAGAATAAGGAATGAGGAAATTCAACATTTATATGGTTTAAGCAACAGGAGGTAGTTTGTGGGATTGTAGGATCAGTTAAAAAATTACCTGGGGGATGTAACCTGGCCCGCATCTCTGCTCAAAGCAGGGTAAGCTATGGGAACAGACAAGGCTGCTCAGAGGTTTGCCCAGCTGGATCTTGAAAACCTCTGAGGAGGCATACTGCACAACCTCTCTGGACAGCCTCTTCCACTGTCAGACTGTCTTAATGAGAAAAAAGCTTTTCCTTCTGTTAGAGAGTAGTTGTGAATGGTGGCACATCCAGTTGGAGGCCAGTTACTACTGGGGTTCCCCAGGGTTCAGTGTTGGGGCCAGTTTTGTTAAACAACTTTATTGATGATCTGGATGAGGGGATGGAGTCCATCATTAGTAACTCTGCAGATGACACCAAGCTTGGAATAAGTGTCGATCTATTAGAGGGTCGGAGGGCTCTGCAGAGAGACCTTGACAGGCTGGATAGATGGGCTGAATCCAATAGTATGAGGTTTAATAAATTTAAGTGCTGGTTTTACACTTTGGTCACAATAACCTCATGCAGAGCTATAGGCTGGGGACAGAGTGGCTGGAGAGAGGCCAGGAGGAGAGGGACTTGGGAGAGTGCTGATTGATAGGAGACTGAACATGAGCCAGCAGTGTGCTCAGGCAGCCAAGAAGGCCAATGGTATCTTGGCGTGTATCAGGAATAGTGTCACCAGTAGGACTAGGGAAGTTATTCTTCCCCTATACTTGGCATTGGTTAGGCCACAGCTTGAGTGCTGTGTCCAGTTCTGGGCCCCTCAGTTTAGGAAAGATACTGAGTTGCTGGAATATATTCAGAGAAGGGCAATGAGGATGGTGAAGGGGCTGGAGTGCAAGCCCCGTGGGGAACGACTGAGGGAGCTGGGGTTGTTTAGCCTGGAGAAGAGGAGGCTTAGGGAAGACCTTATTGCTCTCTACAACTGCCTTAAGGGAGGTCGTAGCCAGGCAGGAGTCGGTCTTTTCTCTCAGGTCCCCAGTGACAAGAGGACACAGTCTTAGGCTGAGTCAGGGGAGGTTTAGGCTAAATAACAGGAGAAACTTTTTCACAGAGCGAGTGATTTCCCATTGGAATGGGCTGCCCAGGGAGGTGGTGGAGTCATCGTCCCTGGATGTGTTTAAGGAAAGGTTGGATGGCATACTCAGTGACATGGTTTAGATGATGGGATGGTGTTGGGGAGGTTGATAAGTTAGGTAATATGTTGGACTTGATGATCTCTACGGTCTTTTCCAACCTTGTTAATTCTGTGTGTAATTCTGTGTGTAAATCTGAAACTCGCTTGTTTTGCTTATGCACAATTATATCTCATTTTCCCATCCTGCATCACTATGAAGAGTCCAGTTCTATCTCCTCGATGACCCCTTGTAGGCACTGAGGGGCTGCTAAAGTGAGAGATCACTCTAGTCTGAAGCAGTCCAGCTCCCCCTGCTTCTGCTCACATGCCAAGGACTCGAGCCTCCACTGCACTGGGGCCTTCCAAAAGTTCCCTCCAGTTTGCCCATGTCTTTCCTGCATTGCAGGACCCAGAACTCGATTCTGTATGTAGATATGACTTGTTGAGTGCCATAAAGAGAGGAAGCATCCTTTTCTTTGGTCTCTCTGCCTTGCCCATACACACGGGAGATTTTGGCCACCTTTCCTACTGGGGCATGCCACATGCTCATATTCAGCTTGCCACTTGCCACTATCCCAGGGCTTTTCCCACAGAACTTTTCCCCAGCACCTCCATCTTTTTCTGGAGAAAAAGCCTAAATGATGATCTTATATTAGGCCCCTTCCTCACAGATATTTATCTTTTCCTCTATCTTGGGTGGAATAGGAACTATCATCCTAACATGTATTTCTCCTAAAAGGTTAATTTAGTACCCTTGACTTTATGATGATGAGTCATGAGTCACGAGTTACTCATGTGCATAAATGTTTTCAAGAGCATGCCTGGAGCATGTACCTGGGTTTGGAGAACTTTTGATTGACAAATTTATTCTGTTCTCTCTTCTTTAAATAATAATTTGTTAATTTAAAAATCCACTTATTCATACATTACTCATTAAAATATGAATAAAGTTAGTTATAAAAGGTCTAACCTAGAAAAAAACTCCACACGCTTCTTTCCTAAATTATTTGCATGCTCTTAGGGAAAGTGTTATTCCCATTATATTTGAGGGATGTTAATGATTAACAGGGTTCATTATTAGTGTTGTATGCTGATATTTTTGCACTTTGAAGATGAAAAATCTTGGCTTTTCATCAAAATGATTAAACCTTTATCTCTGTCCACTTCAAAATCCTTTAAATAAAAGATCTTTTATTAGTAATAAAATATTAAGCTGCCTAGGAATGATGCAAGGGCATCTTAATTTTCATTGCTTAATAAAGCAAAGTGTAAATTCTCAGATTTTTCTTTTTCTTTTTTCCCCCACTTTAATTTCTCTCAAGGTCTCTCTATAATTTATTTCAGCTGGTAGCTAATTCACCTCATTTATTGCATCTTCGCAAGTGAATCCTCCCACCAAGCAGTGCAAAGACTTAATATGCTGGGTTATCTTTGGGAAAACCCTTATGAGTTTGATGATTTCTTGATTTATTGAAGCAAAATTCACTGACAGAGAGCTATTCCAGCTTCGAGATTAATTTACCCAGTGAATCTTTTGCATTAGTAAAGAAAAGTGATGGAATTTGTTTTTTTGCCAGATAGCTGCCTTTGAGTGAAGATATATTTTACGTCCAAGAATTAAGTCCAAGTACAGAATGAGCCTCGTTCTTGTTTGATAGCAAAAAAAAAAGGACCATTTCCTTCCTTCTGTCCACTCTTCCTCTCCTCAAAGCATTTCCTTTCTCCCCTTCCTCTCTTTTCTTCCCTCTTGTAATCTTGGTTATGAATCTGAGACATAGATGACTCAGTGTACGGGCATGTTTCTTCTCTGGCTGTCCTTAAGCTAAAGATAGTTGAGTTGGCGGGCTCATGGCTGTGGCAGCCCCAGAAAACAGGCTTTGCCTTCCTATGTGGAAAGCAAAGCCTTGGAGTTTATGACATGAGGACAATAACAGTGGTATGTATTACTCTGGGGCTCCCACCTTGTTCTTGGGCTCCCTCCTTCTTGGTGCTGTGGAAGGAAGCTGCAACCTGTGTGGAATTTCACATGGACTTTGCTGTTATTTGAAATCTTTCAGTTGGAAAGCATGGTCATTAAAATTCCATGATGCGCTTCCAAGTAAAAGGTTCCCTGTTTAGTAAAATAATTAAAAGCCTGCATGGTCTCCACAGTAAGTGGCTATGAAGGAATGAATGAGAGTGCTGTAGACCAAGTGTATTTGCTTTAATCAGCATTACATCAACCAAGTGGGATCCATGCAGGAAAACAGCTACAAATCTATCATTCAGTAGGGTTGCACCATTTCAAGACCCCTGGGGAGTACTCAGTGATAACTTTGCATTTCAGGCACACTGTGGTTGGGACAGACCAGAGTAAATCTAAGCCACATTCCTCACCATTCTAAATAAATAAAACCTTCCTACAACAGAGTACAATATATCAGAAAAACAATCCTCTGTCAGCCTTCAAGGTATTTCTGTCAGCCTCTGTGCTATTTTAAGCTCCTATATAGGTGGCAAATGCTCACCTTAGCACTGAATCTCAGTGACACAAATGCAGCGTCTCAGCAGCAAATGATGGTGAAAGGGAGGGCAAGGGAACTACAGCACTCACTTCTCTGTATAGAAGCGACTTTTTTTAATATTTTTTTTTAATCCATCCACCCCTACAGCCCTCACTGTTCCTTCAAATGCATACAGGCTATTCTGAGTATAAAGTTGTATGAGTCGGGCACTAAAATTACACTAATGGCTTATAAGAGACTCAAGTCAGCAACAGGTACCACCATGGACAGAAACTTAGAAGTGTCTAAAAATGCATGCAATTGGAAGAGGTTTGTCATTCAGCCCAAAGGCTGCCAGTAGCTCCTGAGTATAGTGCTGAGGCTATCTAGGTTATACCTTGCCAAACGACAAAATTCGGCTGACTGCTTTCTAACTTTCCATATTGCTATATTCAAATTAGTGACGGACACTACAGTCAGTCCTTGTGCACCCAACTGCAGTTGTTCACCACAAAAACTGCTTCCCCACTAAAGCTGCTTCCAAACATCCTATGGCTGATACTGTGACAGCATACATAACAATGAACTTCTTATGCAAAAGCCTTATAACATGTATCTCTAAAAGAGAAGTACAGAAGGAGACAAATTCCCAACACACCTTGTTGGAAAAACAGTTGCTTCTGAAAGCTGCTGTAAGATGCTTTTAATTTACTTAGCTTACAGAAAATCTACACCTTCTTTCTGCATGATAAAAAACGTCCTGCTCTTTTCATAAGCATGCCTTTCTTGGTCTACAATTTGGACATAAATTTTCAAAGATCTTTGCGTCTGATCCAGCAATTGCTCTTAAGTGATCTAACGACTTTTAGTTCCACACATCCTCATGTCCCATTAAAGTCTATAAAATGTAAAATTAATTCTTAAGTGCTGCAATGTTCAACAGTGTCAGAACTGGGCCCAGGATGGTGATATTTCAGACGCCAGGTAGCAGATTAGGAAAAGTTTTATGTGTGTGTTCTTGTGTGATGGCATCTCCCTATTTATTAATTTGGGTGTCAAGGCATTGCCATGTTCTTCTGTCACAGCCTGCAATTTTTGTTTTGAACTTAGTAGTAAAATCCATAGTAATTGGACTGCGGCAGCATATGATGAAGGTTTCAGGTCTGCTTCGCCTCTCTGAGACCAAGACCTCTGCATGATCCTGCTTCCACAATTTCTGTCTTCCATGCTGCTACTGGCTCTTGTGTGTTGTTCATCACATATTGTTTCCATGCCTCTAATTCTAAGAAGAGTTATTTTTTCCAGTCATTGGTGGAAACTGTGGGTAAAACATGCCTTATACAATAACAGAAATATTACTCTTGAAAGCTCCATAGACAGACTTGGGGACTTGGGGACTTGGGAAAGGGACGTTACTTATAGAGTTTGTAGCAAGGTTGAGGATATATATTGCAAGGATCTTTCTGTGCAGTTTTACTGGAAGGGGTGGACATTTTCCAGGAAGAACACTGGGGTACTATATGGAAGTCTTATTAGTAGTATTTAGACCTTTAAATTAGACAACAATTTTCCATGCTGACCCTGCTTATGTTCCCACAACTGGCATAAGTCATGGTAGCAAAATGCTACCTCTCTTAGCTATAGAGAGTTAGTTGCTTGCATATGTAGGAGAAGAATTCAACAGCTTTGGATGGAAGGTTCCTTATCCTTTCTTTCAATAGCACCAGTTTTAATGGTTTTCCAGTTCTCTAAATAAATGAAGTTGTAGGGCTCCCTTATAAACTCAAGAATACACATGCATTTTTCAAAACTTAGGTAGTAAGAAGGAATTTTATGATTTCATAGAAAGTCCCTGTTCATTGTGGTAGTCTAGTATCTGTGACCCATGGTAGCTGCTTTTCTGCTTCCTCTGAGGCATCTCCAGATCAGGTTGTATGTTTTTAGTGTACCTGGGATATTCACATGGTGTTACTCTGAGCTGCAGAGCTGTGCAGGCATTAGCCATGCTCACCCAGAAGATGAGCAACTAGAAAGAGAAGGATTTTAGATGGTAACTAGGTATATGATTCCATGTATATGATACTAGTAAACTGATAAATATTCAGAGATTCTACAAATATCAGCTGATTTTCTGAAGCATGAGCAATTATCTTTCTTTACCCAGTTTGTCTGAACAATTTCCTTTACCTGACACCCTTTACTGATTGTAGTAGAGCTCCTTCCCTTACAGTGAATTCACAAAGCTACGTATTTCTGGAGAAGCTGTTACTGTAGCCTGTCCTTTGAGGAAACAAAAATGTTAAAGCCCACAAAAATTTGCTGGAGCTCTGCCTTTCTACTAGCCATTCTCCTTATCTCACTGTCTGATTCTGACAGTTCTCTTGTACTCTTGCAATGAACACTCTTCTATGTAGATCAAAATACAGGATCCATGAATTACTTCAGAACAGATCCATTTCATTATGTGTTTTTCTGCCCAATGCAGAAAAAAGCTTTGAGATATACTCAAGACTCAATGCATCATTCACTGCAGGAGTCTGGCTTAATATTCAGCCAGTGCAATCTAGCCATAAGGTATTATGTCAGCCAGTATTTCTAATCAGTACAAAGTCTGAAAATAGATTAACCAATCTAAGATCATTAAAAACACTAGTATCAACCTTAAGAATACTTATGAATTCTTAAGATAATCTCCATAACTCCAGATTAAATATTTGTTATTTTCAAGTGCTTTCTAAAATTATCTTCAGCATGGGTATTTGGTTTGCTTTTGGTATGAAACATATTTTCCCTTGCCATCAAAGATAATAATGAAAAGAAAAAAATATATTCCCTAATCATAGTTTGTTATTCCTTTTTGTTGTTTATCATACCTTTTTTAACTTTTTAATAAGTATCCCAGTGTAGAGTCAATGAGGCATTTACGTCATGTTGTCCCCATTTCATTGTGTGGGAAATGAATAAAGTGAACAGTGTGCAAAGGCACCACAGGGTGATTGATCTTGTATAAATAATTTGGAAAATATTCGTGAAAATGGAGTTGATCAGCAAAAATCAGCCTAATTTGACAGGTTCTATCAATGCAAAATAGAGCTACATTTACTGGGAAAAATTGTTTGCCGAAGTTCTCACTGCCTTAATTCTGTTTCTCACACTCTGACTTAAAATGGGTTTATGTTTGAAGAAGACTGCTAGAATCAAATTGCCTCAGATTCTTTACAGAAAATACAAAAAACAATGTATTTTTTATCTCAGATTTATCACCTTTTGGCTCTCCTGTCCCATCAGTATGGCATGTCAAAAATAATTATCACTGAGTGGTTTTAGCAGGAAGATATTTTATAATTGCTAATGACTGAAATAAAAAGAGCATGGAGGCTGACAATTCTTTATTGCTCAAACTTTTCAGACTTTAATATTTCTCTTAATTATTTATCAGGAAATCAGTAAATATCCGGAGTGTTTTCAAAATATGACTAGTGCTGAAATGTCTTTTTTAAAGATCAAGTAAGTCAGATTCATAGATTTAAAACAGGAATTTCTTTTCTCTCTCTCTGTGATCAGTTTCACCTCAGAATCTTTACACTGAACACTTTTCAAATTAAGGTCTCTCTATAAAAGTTTTAGTTTACCTGAAACAAGCACTTTTTAAGAAATGTTGTAGGTGTTTACTAAAGCACCTGTGTAGAAAGGTAATATCCTACAGTTTGTAGGTGAGACAGACATAATGTTGTGTGTATGTTTAAGATATGTGAAAATTCAGAAGTCTGTGGGGTTTCTTTATATAGCTTACTTGGGACACGCATTAGTGGTACTTTTAAAATCCAATAAATTTCTTTACAGGAAATGTTACAGGAAGCTAAGAAAATCTCTCTTATTTCTTTGTGTTAGCCACATCTCCCTCCTATTTGTGTCCATTATTAATATGCATGACAAATTATAACATTTTCTTTCTCCCTGTCCCACAGAATATCCACCTGCTTCAGAAATCTGTTTATACTTGGATAGGAAGAGTAGTTTAAAGCAGAACTAGTTTAAAAGTAGTTTAAAGAAAAAAAGCTAGGTGATCTGAAACTTTCAGAGTAAAACCGATATTTCCAGAGTATGCATGTATTTTTAAAAAGTTTTTGTAGGCATTATGGAGAAAAATAAAAATTCTGCTTAATTTTCTTTCAGAATATAGGTCCTATTGAATCCTGGTATTTTTTACAGACACAAACGAAAAGTGATTATGTGCAAGTAAAGTAATTGTATGGTTAGAGTCAAATAGTACATTGATATGAACATTAAAAATAGCTATGTGCATGTTAGCTTGACAACTGATAGGGGGTTAACACTGGAATACAACATATGTATCCCAAGTACTGTATAGCCATAGCTTCATCTCATTGTCTCAAACTGCATTATTTCATTAATACATTACTACCACTCAAATAAAAGAACATTATTGATCTACATAATTTCTGTCCTTCATTACTCATTCATAAACTAGGTAATTGAGATGCTATGATTACAGAATATTATGGTTCCAGATTGACCTGTTGTGGCACTTATAAATTACTGGTCTGATTTTCTCAAGTGGATGGTTTTGGGGTTTTTTTGTGAATTCTATTTTTGACCTTATTTTATTTCAAATTATTGCTTTTATATAATTTTGTCATCATGGCAACATTGTAGTTGATGAGAGAGACATAGTGTACCTAAAAGACTAAGAAAAAAACACTGTTAAATGAGAACCACTTTCCCTTTGATCAGCAACCCATAGAAACCTGCTGGCTTCTTTCAGACATTATAGCTCTTTTAATTAACTTAGTATTGGCTTTGCTATTTGTCGTGGGGATAAAAAATGAAAGTTAAAAACGATCAAGCCATGGTACGGCGACTTCGCCTTGCGCTGGCGGCCCCGGCGACTGCTTTCTGCTCCGGGGCTGCCTGCCCCCGTGCCCGCATGGTTTTTTCGGTTGCCCTTCCCCCCCCCCACGCGGCGCGGACGGCAGGTGCTGCTGCTGGGAGGTGCGGCTCCGGTCCGATGCAAAATCTCGGCGGTGTGCAGCCCTGGCTTTGCCAGGCAGCGCGGCGCGGGCTTACCAGTGCGGGCGGTGCTCGCGCCGTCCAGGATCACTGCAGGAGGCGCGATCCCGGTCCCGGGCTGGGGTCGGCCATGGCCCCGCTCCGAGCCGAGGCGGGGCTGGAGTGCAAAGCGGCGGCTGCGGCAGCGAAAGCGGCGGCTTTGCCCAGCGCCGGCANTGGGGGTTACCTTGCAGCTATTCCCCAGGGGAACCCTTTATCAGCACTAAATCTCTCCTTGGGCTAAGGGAGGGAAGGGATGCGTGGTTTTTTTATAATTTTCTTGAGTTGTTCCCCCAGTCAAAACCGGGCAGAGGCTCGCAGCTAAGGGGATCTTCAGACCATGTGCTCCCTTCTAATTACCCCGGAGTCTCTCAGCCGGGCCCAGAGGGAGAGAGAGAGAGACAAGCACTATCTCCAGAGCGTCCTCACCTCAGACGCGGCCCCTGGAAAAATTTAATTTGTTTGTCTGTTTTGCACTTTATTTGTCGGGTTTTGGTGTTTGCGCAAAATAAACTGTGATTTTTGTGTGTTTTCTTCATTTTTGGGGTGTGTTTGTGACTTCTCTCAGAGTCTCTGCTCCAAAATCGCTGAATTTGTGGTAAAACCACCACACTATTATACAGAACTAAACCACTGCAAGAATGTTATGGCGATAATAAACATCTTATTTAAATCCACTAAAGAGAGAAAAAAGTAATTTACAACAAGATCTCTGTCCTTAGTTTACCCTTTTGTGTCAAACATTTGGAGAACATTTGGGAACTGACACAGTTTTTCTTAGGACAGAAAGGAGTCCCTCTGGAGGAAACAGGCCCACTTAGTCAGTAGATAAGAAATCTTCATTCTTTTCTGCCTAAAATACATCTAAGAAACTGGGATCAGTATCCGCTTGCAAAATTTTCTGCTTTTTCATTTCCTTCTTTTAGTGAATTCAAACTCCAGTTTTAGAATTACAGCAACCTTCTCATTTTATTTATTTATTTATTTCAGCACTTAAACCTCAATGCACTGATGACTTTTAATCTATGGATTTTCAAAAGGAGAAAAATTTGATTCAATTAAAGTCATTCTGACTGGAAGATGGTATTATCTCTCTACTGCATAAAGGAAATAAAGATCTCATTATTTAAATGAGTTTCATGATTACCTTTTGGCAAAGAAGGTAGTTTAGAGAATGTTTAGGAGCGAGCGCTGAGAATAATCCAGAAATCTAGAAAGCTTGTTTCCCTTGGAAAGGGATTTAAGAAGTTCAAATTACTTATTTTTTAAACCATGCTTTGAGAGATGATTTGATCTAGTGTGACAAGTATCTCTATGAAGAAGCCATTGCTAGTGCTGTAGAGCTTGTTTATCCACCAATTATTCACAAGAAGCTGAAACAATTCAAGTTCCTAATGGAAATAAACAGGAATTTCTGCCCATGGTTATACCAAAACACGAATGACGGGGTTAGAATCCAGGTTGCTTAATACTTGTAAGTCTTGAATTATCTCTCAAAATTATTGTCTAACTGTATCAGATTTTGCAGCCATAATGCAGGCAAGTAGACAAGTTAATGAGCCATTCATGTTCTGTCAATGCCTTCTACCACAGGACTGATCCAAATTCACTTTTTCATCTCAGATGATAATGTTTAAACTGCACACTCAAAATGAACTTGATAATCAAATATGATCTTTAAAATGCATTAGATGCTTTTTCCTTTTCTAACTTAATTTTGATTTTTCAGTGGAATTCCTATGCCTTGGCAGGCTAAATTAAGCTTAATATTCTGTCTTTAAACACTTTAAACTCCTACAGAGTGCACCTATACTTAGATGCATGCAGTAGTGTCCATCCCAAATCCTACATTCCATTCATCCCAACCAAGGACCATTTCATTTTACACCACTTCACTTTTTCTGGCTAGTCTGTACCTAAGAGCACTCTGAATGCTCTAGCTAGGGCAAAGCCATTGCATTTAGAAAATGGAAAACTGCAAGTGCACAAGTATACTTGCATGGTGTCTGCTGTGTAGAAGATGCTGAGAACTTCAGTATTTTTCACTGAGGAGCAAAGGTCCTTTAGACACCAATACTGCTACTTGCTGGCTACGGAGACATCTCTTTGGGAGTGCCCTTTTGGAAAAAGCAGCCCATGAGATAAGAAGGCATCTTAGGATGAGGCATTTATTACACAGCTCTTTGAATGGCTGAATTCCTTCAAGTTTTTCTGTAACCCCTTCTCTTAATTATGAGTCATGCTAATCCTCTCAGGGAAAAAGCAATCCGATATGATTTGTGAGTATTACCAGCTAACCAAAGCAGTTTGAATCAATCCAAAGAGGAAAGACTTTCAACAAGATGTGCTATATAAATTCCAACAATTGATAACTTAGAAGCAATTGTGAGCCATTCTGGTTATTTTGTGAATAGAAAAAATAACTAAATTAATCAAGGCTACTATTCTTTGCAAAATAACTTTTTTAGTCTTAGTCATGAAACATTGTACAGAGGCAAATTGTCTGCTCTTAACCTTCTGGTCCCTACTGCAAACAGTTTTCCAGGAACGAGGTAGGGTGTTGCTTACCTTCACTGATCTGTCACTACTCCAGTAGTCTCATTGCAGAAGTGTTGTGCTCTGCTGTCCTGTGTTAATAGCTGTCACTGTTGCTGGCCTAAAAGTCCTGCCGTGCTTGGCACTTTCATCTGTTTCATCTCACTTGCCAATAGCCCCAAACTGCTTGCGGAGGTGGAGGAAGAACTGAATTAATTCAAGCTTCATGATGAGACACCTTCCTGGATTCTACTATTAAATCTATTTCTCTTTCTCTTGCTGCTTGCTGTTTTTTCAAGAAAGGTTGAAATTCTTGTGATGATTATGGGCTCTTGCCTGAACAACATGTTTTGCTGTTCAGAACTTAAATGGAAAATTGCTGTTTTCAAAATGTGACGAGGGTGCCATCATTATTTTGCTCCAGCAGCTTCATTCCATTGAAACAATGATGAAATTATCAAAATACTGGCTCAGAGTTCTTGCTTGTATATGTTTACTTACAAAATGTAAGAATTCAATGGAGAAGAGAATAAAGGAATGTGACTAACTGTATGTCTTTGTGTGTCAGTAGCCATTCACAATTACGAGAAAAATAGAGGGTAAAAACAGATTGAATTCTATATGCTTTATAGGAGTTTAGTGTTATGCTAGACATTTGTTAATATTCTCAGTTCTGTGGCTCTGGACTAATACACTAGCTTTCAAATCCAAGTGCCAATCTATGCTTCCAAACTATTATTGAATGAATTGGTTGTCTTCCTCCTTTTCATTTTAATTGATCATTTGATCCAAACAAACAAGTTACAAACCCAAAAGTTTTTAGCTTATAAATTTGTTAGGAGGCTAAAGTTTTACATGTCCTATTTCTGCATAGGCAGCATGATGTGTACAATTTTCCAGAATGCTTCATTGACTCCAATCCAATCAATAGTCCATTTTGTATGAAATAAAACCAGAAGAAAATTGGCATTTACTGTTACCTTTTCACTTCGAGGGCCAAGGGTTATCCTGAAGATCTCTAAAAATCCAGTAGTGCATTAAAAGGCCATTCATCGCAGGCATGAAATCTTGTCTCTGAAGTATGAACTTCCTGCTCTTGATGATAAGAAAATGCACTGTGGATTCTACATGAGGAAAACAAGAACAGAAAGGAGGAGCAGTATGTTGCCTCTCCTACAACACTTCATGTTTGATCTTGGTGGGTTCATGGAGGAAAATTCTACTGTTGGAACTGTTTTGACATCCTGACAATGACAGGGATATTTACTTGCTGTTCACATAGGTTAAAAGGCGAGAGGCAAAAACAGTGCTTTTACTGAGAAGATGCAAGCAACAATATGGAGGCCATTTCTATTCTGTACACCTTGTTAGTTAGAGTTTTACGTCCAACTTGCTTCTGGCAATTACAAAACACATAATAAAATTAATAACAGTTCATTACCTCCAGCTGCTCACAAGAAACAGATGCAGTTGTGGAGACGTTTAGTCAGCGTTTCTTCCTTCCCAGTTATACCTCATCTTGAGCAGAGAATATTTGAATAATGAATTGTGTATTTGACTATGAAGTAGGACGGATCTAAATAAAATTATTCTCAACTGCTGCATTTTACTAAGAAGCAGTTTTACAGTTAAGCATAGGAGATTTAGGAGAAGCACATTGTGAGATAGTGCAGGCTCAGCTTCATTCAGTCGGGACATTTCCTCTCAGTTGCATCCAGTGTGAGACCAGTGTGCAAAGTGAGGAGAGTTCCTTGCCCTGACATGGAATGTCTGCACTTGCCTTCCATCTTGAACGTACTCTTGGATTTTGTTTCTTGCCTAAATCTTTTCTTTTCTTTTACAGACAAGAGAAAATAACATAGCATACCTGTGACCCTTCTGCCAAGGCATCTCCCTAGAAATTCTCATTTGAAATGTTGTGAATCCTCTTTTCTGAAACATGATGTAACCCTGGCATACACCCACCTCAGAAACAATTAAAAGAAAATCACATGAATTTCTAAGCCTATTAAGAACATGATTTACATGTGCTATATCATTCAGGGTAAAAAATCTCCTCTTGCTGAAAATCATCTAATTCTGTCTGAAAGTAGAAGCCAGAAAACAAAGATTTTTTCCACTGACCACTGATATTCATATAAGGATAGCCAAATCAGCTTGGCAAATTAAGACTTGGATAAACACTTTGTGAGAATTTAGAATTCCTCTATAACAAAACTGACAGAAAATTGATAGGTTATTCAGGTAGTCAATTACATCCTAAATGAAAAGCAGGCTGGAAGCATTCATAATTTAGAAGAAACTCATATCCCAAAAGAAAGAAAAGAGAAACTATTTTAGGTACATTTTTACTTCAAATTAAACAGTCATACAGTGGCTAAAGCTATGCCTGCAGCTCACATAAAAAATAAATTAAATAACAATAGCAAAAAATGACAGTAATACATTTAGACAGGCTTATTTAAAGAACCAGGGGACCAGAAAAAAATGGCTACAGCCAGGGATATAAATAGTCCAGGTAAAAGATAAT
Source organism: Neodrepanis coruscans (assembly GCA_013400695.1). NCBI lineage: Eukaryota > Metazoa > Chordata > Aves > Passeriformes > Philepittidae > Neodrepanis > Neodrepanis coruscans. The sequence continues at coordinate 13,018 of VYZS01092555.1, read as the reverse complement.
GGTAATAATGAAATATGAAACAGCAGGATAAGAAAAAATTTTAAGTGGTAGTACCAAAGGCTTTCATTTTATAGGCCCCCCCATCTCCTGACTGTCCAAGGACAGGCCTGAGAAGGAGTGAGGTGCAGCAAGTTGTCATCGTGGCACTTGGACAAAAAGGAATTCCCAGAAGCTGAGCATAGGCTGGCTTATCCTCTGACCTGCCACCTGTTGCTATTCTTCAGGAAGGACCTCAGGGAGTCATGTTTGACCACTTTCTTCCATGGAAATCTTGTCAATTTTTAATTAAGGTTTGATTTGTTTGAAATCAACTAAAAGGTTCAAACAATGTTTGGGAGGCAGGAGAGATGCAGGCACTTAGACAGTGATCAAATACATCTTATAACCTTAGGAATGCAGGTAAAATATTAATGTCCCAAAGCAGAATTTAATTAAAAAGCTGTTTTTCTTTTATGTGCTCTGTGATTTTTTGAGCTTCTCAGCCTTGGTTAAAATTCAAGGGGGAATGAGAAGCAGGGTTTCTCTTCCCTGAAGTATCATGAATTGAATGGATCCAGTCTCCTGTTTGCTAATGAAAGTGTTCAGTTATACAAAAGGAAGGCACTACTTACTACTTTGCTGCTGGTTTGTTTCTTGTTTTTCTTAATTCCCTCCTGTGTTTTGCAACTGTTTCCCCAAGAAACTAAAGTTATGCAGATCTGTGTGTCCATGCATATTTCCCTCATTTGAGGGAGGGATATGAGTCTTAGTGTTTCAATGAGTTTCCATGAGTTGATTAAGGGACTTCAGAATCTCTCTTATGAGGAAAGGCTGAGAAAATTGGTCCTGTTCAGTCTCAAGAAGAGATGACTGAGAGGGAACCTTATCAATGTATAAAAATATCTCAAGTCGAGGTGTCAAGAGGATGGAGCCAGACTCTTCTCAGTGGTGCCAAGTAATAGGATAAGAGGCAATAGGTAGAAACTGATGCACAGGAAATTCCACTTGATTATGAAGAAGAATTTCTTTAGTATGTGAGCGACCATGCACTGGAACAGATTGCCCAGAGAGGTTGTGGAGTCTCCCTCACTGGAGATATTCAAGCACCGTCTGCATGCAATCCTGTGCCATGTGCTCTAGGAAAACCCTGCTTGAGCAGAGAGGCTGGACCAGGTGACCCTGTTGTCCCTTCTAATCTTAAGCATTCTGTGATTCTGCAATTGTGCAAGTTTTCTAAACAGTCCATAGCTAAGAAAGGAAGAGTTGTGAGGTTTCAGAATTTTGCAGTTCCATCTTACCCTGACTCACATCTCATTCTCTGATTACCTCACCTCTTTCTTAAGAGACTTGAGCTGACTTCTGCTGAAGTCAGGATTTGCTAACATCTGCATTTCTGGGGTTGGTAATACTAGACATTTTTGAGAATCTTACAGTTTAGTGGGTCAGAGGCAATGTTTTCCACTTTGGAATAATGATTCCAACAATTGGGAAAGAGTATTGTGTCAAGCCAGTGTTATGCTAATCACAGTCAGATTTAGCATTAAGCAAGATTGAGAGATAAAATGACTTGCTAATTTGAAAACACAAATTTGTCACTATGGAATAAAGTTTAAAACATATAGCAAAGTTATGAGTTCATGCTTAGTGTAAGAAACTTCCTGTGCTACTCCAACATTGTCATGGTTTACTAGGTCAGCCCAAATTGATCTCTGCAACCTACCCTGGGCTTGGGCAGGTGCTGGGTCCTTCCTGCTCCTGGCTGAGCAGTCAGGCTACAATGTAGTTCTTTGAGGTTTTTTTTGTCTTTTCTCATACCAGACACAGCCCTGAGTTTATGGTTCTTCTGAGGACTGATGTCCTGGTTCTCATTTCCATTTTAAACTTTAGATAGCAGAGACCTTGCTTTAGATATCAGCCTGTTTTGTTCTGTTTACCGGGTCCTTAAAATATAAAAGATAGATACAGCAATCCATACATAGATCAATCCATTTTGTCATGAGATATGAAAGGTATGGGATTTTTGACACTTTTCTTGGTATAGTCATGACTCTACATATGACAGTAAAGCTAAAGGATGACACATGTGAGTGTGGGTTGTTTGGATGGTACAGCATTCCCATATGCTTTGTGTAATAGTATAACAGAGATTTACCACCCTGTAGCTGAAGTTATTTTAGGTCTTTCCTTAGAATGAAAATGCTTAAACTTCTAAGGGCTAGAGACACTTTCATAGTGTGAGCTTTAACAGGTACAGACCTCTGATTCTCTGCATAATAGTATGGTACCTGCTTCAGCATTAATTGTGCTCTTCACTGTTATTTGGACGAGACAGTATGGTCAAGCTGTTATTTAATTGGATTTAAAACATGTCATTTACCTACAGTAAATGACTTTTTCTCTGAAAACTAACTAGCGCGGCTTAAACTGCAAAACCTTTGAAAAGCATAGATATTGCGAATTACATCCCTTATACAACCATATAAGGGATATCTATAAATACAGCTCACTACTAAAACCCTTCAGGAAATATAAACAATGGCCACTCAGTATGTTTGGACAGGATTGGGTACTTTGGGTGAAATGACTTTCTGGGACAGGATATGCCATGGCATGTTTTATTAGCTGTTGACTCCCTTGGTTGATTACAACAGCTTTCATCTCATTACTGAGTTCCTCTGAAGGAGATGATTTTAGGTACATGCATAAATATTAGGATGTCACAGTATAATTAATTTAAATAATCAGTCAGCTAGTTGATAGCTGACTAACGATATATTTGAATTAGAGAGAAATTGATTTATGGTAACTCCTGGCCTGTTAGCTGCAGTGCTCACCAGTTAATGTAAGTGAATGACATGTTATCAAAATGGTTGGACATACTTTACATGTCTGTTGTTATCAGCCTCTCAGGGCATACAGACACGAGGTTAAAGCATGTGTCCCATGTAGGCTTGAGTTTCAAGCAGGTCTTGAGTTTGGTGCTCAGCCCTACCACACTATTGTCTCAATATATGCCAGACTTTCATGTCCCTTATCTTTCAAGTACCTAAACACTTACGTTGTTTTTTTTGTAAATGGCACTCTTAAATGTAGGGACCTATTTAGATCACTGTTGATGCTAGAACTTTGTTGCTGACCTTTAACACCTAAATCAAAAAGTACAAGAATATAAAGACATTGAGTATGAATTCAAGCACTTCATTAAAATTAATGGAAAAGGTGGGCTTGACTGAGCAGACCCACATGAATTTTGAGTAATAGAATTTCAAGAAGTGTACAACTAATTACTGAACTACCTGAACGATGAGTAATTATTTCATTATAAATATCTACTGACTAGCGCTTTGGCTTGGAGAAGTGTTGCTGTATGATGAAATATGCAAGCAGATCATAATCGTGCTGCTGGGAGGGACATGATGCATAGATAGATGGGGGCAAAAAATATAGTTTTCTTTGTAGTGATGGAGTAGTTTCAGACCCTTCAGCAGTCTATCATTAGGCCAATGGAAACAAAAGCTTGAGAGGCAGCTGGCCCTCAACTACACTGTGTTGTAAAAGGCACAGCACTGACTGGATGCTCAGCCCCTTCATCCTCTCCTTACAGCTCCTTTGCCCACCTTCTTGGTATGATGCCCAAACCCAAGCGTCTCTGAAAGAGCATTGAAGGCCAGCACAGCTGTTTCTGAGTGCTCAGGTGGGGCTAGTAGACACGAATCAGCACTTACTTGCTAAAAATTACAATTTCAGCCCTCTTTTGAGGGAAGGCAGCCAGGTAAACTATTACTGTGAAATGTGCTATATCTGCACTTAGCATGGTGTGCTACAGTGACTATTTTGATCTAGCTTTCACAACTCTGAAAACACAGGCAGCGTCTGGCAGTGCAACAGCCATGCAAATTTCATGAGTACGAAAACAGCAGATCCCTTCACTTCACACTGACACTGACTCTTGCTTGAAAAAAGGCCTGAGAGGGGTTGGAAATCCAGATGCAGCACAACAAAGAAGCAGCAAGACTAAGGAGACTGGGAACTGGCATTTTCTGAAGGTCATGAAATAAAAAGGCCCTCTTATGCCTTTCCCAGTGACATATGACATGTAGTTACAGATGGTCCATAGGGTACTAGTAGTTTAACTGGGGTGCTCCAGGGGATGTCTGTGCCTGCAGGTCCCAGAGACTGGTGGCTCAGGAGCACATTTGTGAGTCCCCATCTTTTATCTAGATCTGGCTCTACACACAGGAGATCTGGCTTTCTCCAGCTGATTCTGGAATTAATGATGGTGTGACAGACTAATTTACTTAGCCAAACTCATTAAAAAATAAAACAGCCTGTAAGAACATGATAGTACATAGTATAGCATACCTGTAGAGATGCACCATGACCAAGGAGTATATTAATATAATTATCTTGTTATGGTAATATTTTTTCCTTGTTTACTGATTGGTATTGTGATATATGGGAAGTTTGCAAGCACTTTTATCTAAGTGCTCATAATACCTAAAAGCTTCAGATGATAAATGAGAAGAGAAACTGACTATTGCCAGGGCATTATTATTGCCAGAGTATTATTCTGTCTCTTTAACAGGTGAACAGGTGAGGGGTGGATTGATTGGACAGCTTGCTCAAGGCTTTGAGTTTTTGTAACAGAGGTTCTATGAATTCCTATCCGGTGCAGCCACATCCTAGACAGTCAACAGTCGTGTACAAATAGATACAGCAGTTCCAAATATCATTCGGGGCAGCACGTGTGCACAGGAATAGCAACATTATAGAGCCTGTGGTGAAACAAAATTTAGAAAAAAGAGAACCCTTTGCTTTTTATTTGCTCAGGTTTGCTTGTTTTCTTATTTTTATCAGTTTTCCCCGGAGTATTGCCTTTCTTTCTGCTCCGGGGCCGCCCGCCCCCATGCCCGCAAGGTTTTTTCGGTTGCCGTTCCCCCCCCCCGCCTCCCGCCGCGCCGGCA
>VYZS01092551.1:774-22610 GCA_013400695.1 Neodrepanis coruscans | reverse complement strand
TATTCTATATGTAATTTAATAATCTTGGAAATAAATACACAGGTCTTTCTGTCTTTTAGCACAAGATCTATTAAACCAGAGAGACAATTCACTACACAGTGAGAAGACTGGTTTTCTCATTATTTGTTTTTAACTTCATCAGGTGGAAGCTTTTGAATAAATACAGTATTTAGGTGAGTCTAGCAGGACTTCCTGAGAGCAAGAGAGCTGGGACATGCTGACCACCACTACTTGGGTGTAACATTTGGGGAAATGGATATGGGCGGAAACTTCTACCCTTAGCAGGGAGTGCAGATCTGGGTTGGTGTTGTCCCTGTTTTCTCCTGAAGTTGGTGGGAGGAGAGATGGAAAGATATCGTGGGTGCACTGAAGTTTCCAGCTTTTCTGTCCCTGGCTCATCATTTCCTGTTCTTCTTGATTCACCCCAGTCAATTTTTGGAGAACCTTTGAGAATTTCTAGCAGTCAAGGTGGTTTTAGAATAAGGTGTTAACATTCAGGTCCTTGCTAGAGGCTGCCAAACTGCTCCTCAGGCAATTTCTGCCCATGCTGTTGGCAACACACTCATAAGGAACTACTTCTCTCATCCCGGTCCCAGACCAGTTGCTCTCCCTTGTTTTCTGCAGTTCTACCATTGATTGCGTCTTTGTCAATTGACATTGTAGAGGGGTGACCTTAAAACCTTCATCTCAAAATACATATTGAGGGCAGAGGTGGAGAGCCATTTTCTTTATCTTGTTTACAGCATGTCCTCACAACAAGGTGAGCAGAAACAGAGAGGACAGCGGGGAGGTGATCCTCTGGCCTGGTATTGCTTTCAGCATCCTCGTATTGGCAACACGTGGCAACCATGGACATCTCACTCTGCTATATACTTTGTGGAATCTTCCTGATCCCACAGCAGAAAGCATGGCTGCTCTTTTGCCTGGGATTTTCCTTCCCTGGGAGAGGAAGCCTGGCTTGGTTATCTGAACAACAGCACCAAACCCAAGGATGGGCTGGAATTCCAGAATGACCCAGAGCTCTGATTCTTCATGAACAGTTTTCTTACATCTCTGACTTTGCTGTTTCATCTCTAACAGGGGATAACATAATTCCGCTATCACCAAATGAAAGAGCTGTGTCTGAAAATAGGAAAACATCACGTTTTCCTCTTCAACATTTAAACCTGACACCATTCTGTGAAGAAAACTATCCAGAAAATTATCCTTTCGAGGCTGAAAATCTTGAGAGACAAGAGGCCACCTCAGTGCTGCTCTGATCAGCCCTCAGGAGACTGCAGCTGACCAGTGGGAAAGAGCAGCAAATTCTGTCAGCTCTCATCCATACCTTGCCTTAGCTGTTCCAGCCCTGCAGGTGCTGAACACAGCAACAGACATGTCAGAAGAGATCCATGGTAAGGGATACTGGGTTGTGAGTCTATATGAGGATAAATATTTCTAAATAAAGGAATCAAAGGAAGGAAGCAGCCATGCACCATGTAGAAGCTACAGCATTCATCTCACTGATGGTATAGTCCATGGGTGAAACCCTGCTGTTTTCTATAAGCCAGTCTACCCAGTTTGAAGCAGTGGCAAAAATCCCATAATTACAGTGAAATTCAAATTGCTCCTTTCTAATGGTGTAACACTGAAATAACTATCAAAACTGGTGAAAATATAGTGATGTAGCTATCACAGCACTTTAAGTCTACCAAGATAAGGGAAAATGGAAGGATGTGGAAAAAAAAATGGTCAATGGATTTATTTTTCCAAAGACTATTTACTTACTTTTAACAAATTGCAGTTATTCAAAGAAGACTGATTTTCAAGTATTGGCATGCCTGACAGTGATAAAGTGGTCAGCATTTCTCAGAATATCATGAAAAAGGCTTATGGTCCATGCAAAATACATATTCAAAACAACTGGTGTGTTTGTGTAGTCTGAATATTTTTAAGCAATGAGGCCAGGACACTAAATTACATATCTCATATTTTAAGTTTTCATTGCAAAATATTTTCTAGTTACATTCAAACTTATCAAATTTGTGGAATGCTATAAATAAGATCTAACCTCCATGCTATTAAATTTAGCTGTTGCCAACGTTATTATTGGCAGTAAAATTACTTTGATTGTTATCATCTATAATTAAATATAGTAAAAGCCTGGATTGCTGATATGATCCACAGTAGTATGCTCTGAAAGAGACATTAAGAAGAAAGCTCTGACATGACATATTTTTTAAAATTCTGCTTCACAGTAGCAGCTAAACAGCATAATGAATTCTTGAGTTGCTGCAGCCTATGTGTTTAAGCTCAAGTTATTATTTTATTTCCATTTGTGTTTTTGAACAACTTTATGTTGCAAGTAAGCCACAGCTCAGTATAGTGAATTATTCACAAGCCTGTGGAGTGCAGATGCCTAACACAGCAGTTCAGGAGAAATCTCTCCCAGTGCTAGCCAGTGCATGCTCTCCCAGTGCATGCCAAAACAGAGAGGGCAGTTCTCCAGCACACAGATAATCCTGGTCCATCCAAGTCCTGTCCATGGGCAGAGTGAATCTGCTTACAGCCTGTGAGCGGGTTAATTCTTCCAAATATGAGCCACTCCAATGCACCAGCAATGAAAGGCAGGAGCAGTGTAGAGTAGAGCAAATGCTTTACACAGCCTGAAGAGAAGAATGCGTGTGTGAATAGACTTCTGAGGTAGCTTTTCAATCACTACGCAGTCAGACTTCATGCAAAAACTGCTCCACTTGTGGCTTTTACAGAAACCAAGAGAACATGGGTTGATATTCTAAGCACAGCTGGATACCAAGGGTTTTTCCTTCTTTGAGAGGAAAACCATGGGGTAGTCTTCCCCTAACCCTAGGACATCTGCCTCCCCTCCTCACAAGGATGTTTTCCTATAAGATCTCTAGAGGCAGAGAACAAGGAGCAGGACATGCTGAGTGAGGACAGCCGCCATTGTGGATGTTCAAGTTCATCCCACCTCACCCTACAATGGAAACCACAGGGGTTGGGGTCACTTCCCAGCTCCACAAAGTCACATTACTGCAGCAAAAAGGGAGGAAGAAAAGGGATAAAAAAAGTCTTTATAAAACATATCTTATAGGATTTCCTCACAGTAATCCTCTGCCAGGGGTAAAGTACCTGCATTACTTTAGTCACCTGTAGTTTTTAGAGGCATAACTGCTGGGAGAGCAGAAAAGCAGACTTACTCAGTTATTTCCCCCCAGGTATCCTGGAAAAACAAAGGGCTGCCTCTAGATACATTCTCTTAGAAGTGGGAGATAAAATTCACCCAAAGGTTCATGCTTCATTGCTTCCAGAAAGAAGCAGAATTAACTGCTTCTTGCACGTGGACTATACCTCAGAGAGCTTTTTGCTCCTGAAAACTTACCGAAAAACTGTTGTAGAGACAGCTGGGATTTTCAGAGGGGTTGCATGAGATTGTGCCTGTAAGTGCCTTGAAAAATTTCAGTCTAAATACAAGTGGGTACAGATCATCCCACCAACTAATTTGATTTTTTCAGGGAAAAAAATAGTTGTCCTTTACAAGATATGCTTGTGTTACTTATGTTCTATAATCTCTTCTGCAGAGGTAAAATAACTTTCCTGTCCCCAGTGATGTTTAATGTACACCATAAAAGTTCCATCAGAGGAAATTCTATGTACTATGAGGTAACATATATGTCAGAGGGGCCAAATTCAGTCTCAGAATATTTCTACAGTAGTTGTTAAAAGTAAACATAGAATAAGAAAGGGCAGGTGTTTTTCATAGTTATTGATTTTTAAGTGTAATCAAGAATGTTGAAAAAACAAGTGTTATTTTATGTAAGTGGTAAGGGAAGTCATAGATACAATGTTACTTCTAAATTAATTTTATCAGTTGACTCCCTTCTTCAAAAATATAAAAGGTTGAAATATGAAATTGCATTTTATGAACCACAGGCCTTGGACACAAGGTAACAGCGGGAGCAGCTGGACCCTCCTTGCCAGTGCTGGTGCTGGGAGATGTGGGGCCAGTTCCCTACTCTCACGGCATCCATGTCTCTGCAGCCTGGACATCTTGGCAGATCAGCTGGGAGGCGGCTCCTGAGAGGGAGGTTCAACAAGCTGTAGACAGACAAACTTTTGCCCCTTCTTACCCCAGCTGGGCTCAGCTGATCGTCTTACAGCACCCAAGCATCCACTCTTGCTGCTGAATGGGCAGAAGTGGGAAAGCAGTGAATGGCAGAAAGCTCTTTGCACTACCTCCTATTAAAAGATTTTCTTTACATTTTGAAAAGGCAGCTTATATTTATCTTGTTGCATGAAGGACAAAATACACCACTTTCAGGTATGTCACTGCACGTTATGTAGGCAAGCACAGGCATTAACAAAGAGTCACAGCAAAGCATTGAGTGAATCTGAATTCTTTGTCTGCAGCCCAGGCTTTTCCTGCCTCACAGTGACAGGATCAGGGAAGAATTTTCTGTGACTAATTAGGTTTTAACTTGCCAGAGAGAACATGGACATTGGCAGCCTATTGTATAATAGTGAAGCAAAGTTTGAACTAGATTGAACTTAATTTCCTTTTCACTGAAAGGAAAGAAAGATTAATGAAATATCCCCAAATCCATTCTGTTAGCTTTTATTAAATCAGTAAATGAAATTTAACCTCCAATTCTGTTATAATATCTTTTCCTGTAGATTAAGTTTCTGCAAACATAAATGAAATAGACATATTCTCCTCTGCAACGTTTTAGATATGAAAATTACATTACTTCAATCAGCATCAATGTTACTTTAGGCAAATGCCATATTAAGAAACAATTATTTCTTGTGTTTCTTTTCACAATGTTACCTAGATTTTATTAAATGCCAGAACTTCACTAGTCATTTCTGAAAACCATTTGCTGATATCCCAACATGTCTTTGCTCTTTCTGCCAATAGGGTAGAATTAACACTTTTAAGAATACAGAGCTTTCTTTTATTGATGTTATACTTCTCATCTAAGTCTTGTTCCTCTCTAATCTTCTCTACTGCTTCTTAACTCTAGTTATTGCATTAACACCCTGCATTACCATTTTTTTCCTAAGCATCTTATTGAAGTTGACAGAGTTACATTAGGAAAACCCAGCCACCCCCCACCTCAGCAGGTGGGGACAGGTACTCACACTGGGCTCGATCAGTTCTCAGGAGTTCTTTATGGAGAATCAGTCAGTCAAGTGTGGGCCCTAAACTTCCTTCCAGTCATAACCTTGATGGAACAATGCAGGAGAGATCTCCCTGGAGCATCCTTAAATGTATAACAAGGTCTATACCTTAGAGGCTATTAACCTGCAAATATTAAAACAAATGAGATGGGAAGCAGGGCTTTGATTTTTCTCACTGATGAATAAAGCACAGCTGTAAAAATAAGTGTAATGAGCACATCCTGCATGGGGAGTGTCCTAGTCCTGCTGCCTGAACAAAAGGCCCTCATCGTGCTGTGGTGTCATATAAGAGATTCTGAGGGCTCCGATGTGCTGCTTCAATAGGCAGAGCCATGCAGCACCTTGCCTCCAAAAATGGGGTCCTGTACTCACCCCCAGGTGAGCATTCCCACCCAGCTGAATGGGCCCTGCCAACTCCAATCCTCTGGAAAGCGCAGGGCGCTGCAGGGGGAAGAATGTTGTTGCCATAGATGTTAAAACATTAACACTGTTTACGTCAAACCACCAGTGTTTGGTACTGCACAAGACAATATGAAACTGCATAAAATATTTGCAATGATTGCCAAGAAAGTAGACGCTGCCAATACTCCAGAGCACATCCTCTGGAACTGATTAGTTCTAATCCTTTAGAAAATGTATAAATAAAATGATGCCAAGACTGACGGACAAGCCAGGGCACCTACTCATGTTTCTCATATACTGCTTTCCCTCCACCCCCTTCTCTTCTGTGTACAAAATGCTCTCCTTTTTTAGTAACTAAAGTCGACAATCATCAAAAGAAATCAAACTGTATATAAACGAACATTCTGAAGCATGTCACAGTACGTCAGAAACTATAGAAATCTACTAGAAGTCTGCAAAACAAGTATTTAAATCTTTTAGTAATGTTTTAGTAGAATGATTATTTAACTTACTAGCAAGAATGCATTTAGCAGGAACACCAGAGGCGTTTACCCTTAGTATTAGCTGCTCAATCGCATAGCCTAATCCCAGAGGCCTAATCTGCGTGTTAGTGGGAACACAGCAATTATCTACATTCAGTAGAAATTAGAAAGGGGGAAGGTGGAGAGAAAACCTCAATGGGTGGATAATTAGTTTCACATACCCTCATTGTTTGTGTGAGGCTAAATCCATATTGCCATTGAAGTCAAAGGAGCTTTTACTAGACTGTCCTGCCTTTTCTTGCCATCCAGACCACCAGCTATGATCATCAGAACTGCTTGTCTTAGCCAAGGAGACACAAGCTTGTTCTAGTCTTAAATATATTAGAATGGTCTTTCTTTCTCATAAGTGTCTAGTAAAGTAGAGTAAGTGGATTTCAATAGCCTGCTTGTTGGTAACTGCAGCTGGTGCCTGCTTTGGGTTCTTTATTTTGTGCTTAATACAATACTGCTTTAGAACAGATGGATTTAGCAAAGCCTGCTAAGATACTAAATAGGAATAGGGCGTTCCTAAAGCAGCTGGACACAAATTGGGTAAATATATAATGGAAGACTGGTTCTCTCATTCTCCATTCCCTAATAAAGATATAATGATTTATCATATAGATGGAGAACTGACATTCCTCTCAATGGAAAGGTAGTGTTACGCCTCACTATGAATCATTTATGGCTAATCCCATTCAGGGGAAGAGAACAGGCTACTCATACAACCTTATTTCTGCAAGCTCATTATAATTACAGCTGTCCTCAAGCTGAAGAATTCAGACATATTTCATGTCTCTAAAGTTTTGCTGTAGCTCTTTGTAGCAGCAGATCTCTGTTCATTCTCAGTAAATGTAGCAATAAGATGTTCTGTGGTATTCTGTACCCTTACAAGCCTTTTTCTAATGGCAGAAATTGGTGAAAGCAGTGTTACTGAATGTTTAAACTTTTCCAGTCACTCCAAATGATCAGAAAACTGTACAAGATGCATCTACAGATACCTATTCTAAGTTCAGGTCAGAGATTGCTATTTAGAGATGTTCTGTCTTTATTATTAACTCATCGTAGATATAACTGTTAAATGCTTTCTAGTATGAAAAGCATGGCAAATACTTATAAATCTCTTTTCTTTGAGAACATGCATTGAAATAAGTCCTACTTCTAGGTCAAATGACAAAGTCTATATACAAGCAGCAAAAGTGCATTATTCCAGCTTGAACACAACTGATCACTGACGCTTAGGTGTCAAATAGGGTTTCCTCCACAAAAGATTCACATTCTCTGCTCAGTGATCTTTGAAAGCCTCTACTACACAAGGCAAAGTAGAAGTACTGTGATGACAGGAGTTTAGGATCAAGCAGATGGATCTATACACATCTATGTTCAAAGAAGTGTTTGATGCCAGTTGCATTGTGGCTGCAGAAATGGAAGTGTCTGCAGGACCTGGAAATGTCTCTGAAGACATTAAGTGACTTGTGAGAAAGAAAGGAGTTCAGTTTCTGGATCACAAATGGGCTCTGAGCTGTGACAAAGACCAGTTACTTCAATTTTACTATAAGTGAAAGTAAGGGGAGATGGAGGAAATGAAAGTTTGCGGAATGTGGCTATGCTGCACAGACTGAAGGATCTGTATCCTTCTCCTATGTACCCAGGCACTACAATGCCCAGTGTGGCCCTCTGTTATGTGAAACCTTGGTAGACAGTTCATCTGCAAATTCTTAGTGACAAAAAAATGTAAAGTAGAAAGAATGAGAAGAAATTCTAATCTTGAGTTCATTTTCAGAAGATCAGGGAGACTTTAAAAATACATTTAGGATCATAAAATAATTTTATTTGGAAAATACCTCAGGAAGTCATCTAATCCAATCTCCTAGTAACAACCCTAATTCATAGACCTGTGTATCCCCCTTTGCACAGAGAAACTTCTTGTAATAAGAAAAAAAAATAGTTAAAAGCCTAGCATTACCCAAGAATTACCTTTTGCTAAAGTGTTGTTTCTACAATTAAAACAGGCAGTAAAAGGTCACTGTGTGATGTCAAGGAGCTGCAAAAGCATTATAGTTAAGGACTGAAACAAAAGTTTATGGGGGCAAATGGTTTGTAATAGAGTAATAAATTTATGAAGGAAAATCTGACTGATATCACATTGGAAAATCTTTACTAGGAAGCTACAGGAAACAGATTGACCAAGTAGGAAGACAGACTCCTTCCAAGCAGCTCAAAAGCAGATATTATTTGCATGGCAGAAAACAGAACTTGAAGATGCTTCCTGGAAAAAATCTGAAGAGCTCACTGAGAGCTCCTTTCCAAGATGTGTGTTCTTCTTCCTTGCTTTCTGGGTGGTGGTGGTGGTTCTGCTTTCTCATGTATCAACTCAGCCTCAGACACAAACTCATTATTATGTAAAATACAACATGCAAACTCAGAATCTAAAACCCTATAATCTTAAAATCCAGCATACGGAAAATGAAAATGTGTGGTGTGGTGTGAGAATCTGTTTTCAGCTACTTCTGCCAGTAGTTGCTGCCCAGAAGAAAAAAAAAAGAAAGCTTTGTTTATGTGCCATCCCTACACCAAAACAATTTCCAAAGAGCCATCATCTACCCAAGTCAGGCCACGGATTATTTTATTCAGCAACCTTTCAAAGCACAACTTCAGCAGTATGAAGAAATGAATTTAAAGAATTTTATTGAAATAGTTTTCTTCTTTCCATGGACATGAAAACAAACCCACAGGCACCTATCTTGCAGCTACTGCTATCTTGTAATGACAGCTTATTCATTATGTGAGATAAGAGCGAAGTGAAGGTGAGTCTTGGTTCCTTCTCCAGATGGTGTCTCGTCCTTAGGTGAAGGCAACAAGGGAGAGGATGATAAAAATTTCCTAAAGCCATGCGTCTGAGCAGGGCATGGGGCTCACTAGTGAAAGAGCTTTGGACACCCAGCTAGGGAGAGGTTCTGCGAGCAGTGCAAGTGGGCCTGCTGCATGGGACTCAGGACCACGGGGCACAAAAAGACAGCAGCCTGCGAGGGAATTTAGAGGAGCCTGTGAAACTGAGGACTGGTGGCTGAGGCAGAAGGAAGGTATTTTGCAGGAAAGCTGGAGAGAAGAACTTGGTCAAGAGACAGCAAAGGCTTTCAGAGTTAAGAGACTCTTCTCTTTATGAAAAACCTCTATTCCCCGTACACAAATCTGCCTTAGACAGTAACATTGTAAGACAGCTATTGTTTTGAGAAGCTTTAAAATGCAGTTGCTCGACTATACAAATTCTCTTGTAAGCATGCAAAGTAATATACTTCAACCAATATACTTCCACTGATAGCCTGAGCTCAAAGAGTAAAGACACATATGCAACAACCAGTTAAAAGTACCCATAAAATAACAAATGCATGATCCTTCAGACATTTATTGCTACAAGACATACAACATTAAAAGACACAGACCAGGACTACAAGTGTCATTGCTGTATAGCTATGATCATATTTGATAATCAATCTCAGTGTTTAAAAATCTCTCATAGGTTTTTAATTAAACTTCAGACAATCTAAGTGATGGGTTTTGCTGTTGCACAGTATATGTTTACCATGAGATTAGTTTTGGTTGATTGATGTGCACGCATTCAAGCCAGTCCAGAATATGCTGCTTACAAGGCACGTGAAGTCTGCCTGTACTGTAGCATGTCTTAGCCACAATTAGATGTCATGAATTTCTTTTCATGGAAGAACTATCTATTCTCATTATCTTTATAGTGCCAGGTGAACTGGTTTAGCAATTATTACATTTCACTCAAACCTTTGTCCATTTTTAGATATTAACAAAGGTCGACATTAGCTTAAGAAAATGAGACTTGTGCAGTCATGCTGTTTGTGTCTGTTTGTTTGCATATCCTGCTTTGGAACTTTTGATCCCCTTAGAACTTGAAAGAGGTGAGAAATCTCTAAAACACAACTCATTTGGTCTTCATGCAAACAGAGAACACGGAGAACTCAAACTCCAATATTTTCCTCACTGCAAGAAAACTTGCCCTATTAGACATCAGAAAAATCTACATATGAAAGGTAATATAAACATCCTCAGTCATAAGAAATATTTCATAGCAACCTAGGGTATTTCAGGATGGCAGGGCCCCCAGAGGAGTCTTCTCCAACACTCTAGTGTCCTGGTTTGAACACTAGGGCCATTACTAAAAGACAAGAGATGAAATAGAGAAGACAACAACACAGCAATGTATTAAATACATGAAATATAGATATGTAAACTACTAACAAAACAGTAACCAGCGATGATAACCGCAAAAAGATGTAACCCCTTTGCTGCTCTGGGCCAGCTGCTAGGCTGTGGAGGGAGAGGAAGGGATGCTGCCAGGTGGGCAGGTAATGTGGGCAGGGAAGGTAATGTGGCAGAGTCCCACACCAGAGCTGCTGGAAAATCGAAAGAGTGAAAAGGAACCCCAGAGGACCCAAGGGAAAGAGATACCACACTGCTGTCGCTGCCGCGTGAAGCCATGTGGTCCTCTGCTCTAGCTGTGGTGATGCCACACTGCTGCCTGTGCCAAAAGGGCTGAGAGAGAGAGCCAACTTCCGTTTCTGCTCCTTTTATTGTGTGTCTGTTCTCATCTTTTCTCATTCTTCCTTTCTGGTGCACACAGCTCCCAGGTCATCAGCCTGGTTTGGTGTCACATGGCAACGGGTACCACTCCCTCTTCGGACCTCACCATGAGGCAAACATGGCGGCATTTGCCACCAAAACCTCTCAGGGCAGCGCCTGCCATGGGAAGGGGCTACCACTGCTACCTTCCTGCCAGAACCACACTGCCAGTGGCACTCTCCTCTGGAGTGCTTGCCGCCCATCATGGGAGCTGCCGCCACTACCGCCCACTTCCCCACCAGCACTTCAGGGACCCGGGCTCAGGGTGGCCAGAGCAGCTGCTGCGCCCATTACCGTGGGGCCATCACACATGACTGCGATGGTCTGGGGCTGTCCCTGCTCCATGCATCACCAAGGTGATGCCTGTTCTGCCCATGGGGCACTTGCTGCCTGCCATGGGAGGTGCCGTCGCTGCCACGAAGCATTGGCAAGCTGAGCCACACCAGGCGCTGCAGCTCCTGGCCTCAGCTCAGCTCCATCACAGTGGTGAGCGCCAGGCCAGGCCAGGCCAGGCCAGGTTGGCTCCGCACTGACCCTTCCGCTTTCCATGCCCAGCGGGGCTGTGGGGGAGCGGGCAGGAGCAGGGCCATGTCCACCCACAGTGTTCTGTGTGGCTGCGGAGAGCATGCAGGAGCAGCACCATCTCCACCTGCTGTGCTCCTTGCTCACAGCTCCTCTCTGCCACCATGCCCCTCCGCACAGCGCCGGGGACTGGCCCAGACCCAAGCCATGGGCCAGCATGGTGGCACTGCTGCTCCCAGCCCAGGCCCAGCTCAGGCTGGGCTGGGTCAGGAGATGCAGGCCGGGTGGCGGCTCCTGTCTCCGCTCTGCCGTTGCCGTCGCCGTGCCACAAGATGCCAGGGCCCAGACATTTCGCTTGCTCCACTCTCTCAGGAGAAGAAAAAAACTTTAAAGGACACCTCTCTCCCCTTTCCCCCCGTCCAACCCACAGCATCTAGGTAAAGCCATGAAGCCAGAACAAGTTGCTCAGGGTTTTGTCCAGATAGGTCTGAAGAACCTCCAAGGATGGAGACTGCACAAGGAACCTGTCTCAGCACTTACAGTCCTCACAGAGAGAAAATGTTTCCCTGTATCCAGTCTGAATCCCTCTGGTTTCAATGTATGCCTGTCACCTCTTGTCTTCCCACCATGCATTAACATCTGGACACGGCCTTTAGTCCTATGGTTTACTTAGCATGGTGGTGTTCAGTCAAGAGTTGGATTTGATGGTCTTGGAGATCTTTTCCACCTTAATGATTCTATGATTCTATACAGTGCTGAGCACAGCTTGGCTTCATCTTCTCCATGACCTCCCTATAGGTACCAGGGACTTGCTGTGTGGTCCCCCTGAAGCTGTCGCTCCTCCTGGCTGAACAAACCCTGGTCTTGCAGCCACTCCCTCAGTGAGTCTGACCCCAGCTTGCTGCCCACCATCCCAACAAATCCCCTCCCACAGAGCTGCCCAGGCAGGCAGTGCCAATTCGGATCACTGCCAGTGGTTCGCTTTTCCAAAGGCAGTACTTTGCTTTTGCCTTTGCCCTTGACTGAAATGCCAGGAACCTTATGAAATATAAGCTGCTGGCCACCCTGCTGCTGAAATCAGAGCCTGGCCATGTAGGACAGTCCAGCTGTGCTATGCTGCAGCTGGAGTCTGGTGGCTTCCCAGCACACCAAGACCAATACAGGACATCTGCTTCCAGACAGTATGTTAACTAGGCAGGCTCTCATCTCTGTGGTCAGAGCCACAGCATGGGGCTATTTTAACGTCCACTTATTTTATACATATTTTGAAGGCAAAATTTTGCCCTTCCCTCTTGGCAGAGGCTAGGAAATGGACAAACACAGGCTCATCTCTTGCAAGCCTGCCAGTGCAGGACAGGACCACACTAAGATGCTTTTCACCAGGAGCAGCATTCATTGTCCAGACGTACAGACCAAGAGAGGAAAGAAGCAGGTTCCATATTCAAAATAAACCAAAGGAAATCAGGTTTTCTACTATGTGTAGGTAAGTGCCAAAAGTTAACTCAAGCTCAGGCAGTGATTGGATAAAAGAGAAAAAACGTTCAAAGAGACCATATGAGACAGCCTCTGTCTCACAAAAATCCCTAATCCAAATATCACTGGGAGATGAGATTGTATTTTGTGGAATATTTTTGCCTTGTTTGTATATATCTTTTCCTTCCTAGACATCTGTGGTTGGCTGCCCCCACAGATGGGATACCAAAGGGAATAGACCAAGGGAGCTGGGGTTGTTTAGCCTGGAGAAGAGGAGGCTCAAGGGAGATCTTATCACTTTCTCCCACTATCTGAAAACAGGCTGTAGCCAGGTAGGTATCAGTCTCTCCTCCCAGGCAACTATCAGCAGGACAAGAGAGCACAGTCTTAAGTTGCTCCAGGGGAGGCTTAGGTTAGACATTAGGGAGAAGTTCTTTACAGAGAGAGTGATTGAGCATTGGAATGGGCTGCCCAAGGAGATGGTGGAGTCACCATCCCTAGAAGTATTTAGGAAGAGACTGGATGTGGCACTTGTGCCATGGTTTAATTGACATTGTAGTATTAAGTCAAATGTTGGACTCTGATCTCAGAGGTCTTTTCTAACCTAGTTGATTCTGTGCTTGGTCTGACATAGTATGATTGTTCCTAATCAGAACAAACACACAGGATTCACACAGATGGCACACCTAAACTGCCCCTACTACTGAAGAGCCATTTCATGTGCTCTCATGCCATTAACTTTCCTCTCCAACTTCTAAGAAAAGTGACCATGCAGGCAGCCTCCCAGACTTTGTCCCATGCCCAAATATAAAACACAGCACAAGATCACATGCCTATCCATTTAACTGGTGTTAAAACTTCATTCCCATTCAGGCAGTAATTCAGTCAGTAAGGATCCCATGAACTGTACAGTTTCAAATGGCACCAGAAGCCTGAGTGTTCAGTGGGATAGTTCTCACTCTATCAATGCTTTCTTTAAATACGTGTAGTAATGACATGCTGAAAAACTAGGCTATTTGACATTGTTTTGAAATTCAGGCTGTCTTCAAGGCCCTTACCTTCAATTCACATGTTGTAAGTCTTTCGAGTCTGGTATTAATAATAAATATTATTCCATGCATCCTTATTTTTTGCTTAATTTAATTACAGAAAATGTAATAGTCTTATGAAAACAATATATGAGTTTTCAAACTTAATTATCATGATACAAGTGCACAGGTCACTAAAACAGTTGTTTTATCTGGAAGCCTTCCACGCAAACAGATAAAAACAAAACTACATTTAATTCAGCAACTTCACTTGAAAGTTAAATCAAAGACGACTATTTCTTGCCTAGGGGTGTAGCTTTTCTGGTAATAAATACTTTCCTCTTGTCATGATTTCAGAAAAAGTAAAAGGGATATGAGAACACTATCACAGAGTTTAAAGTATGTCCAAGTCAGCCATGACCATGGCTTAGCTGTTAGACCAACCCTCTATCACCAAGGAGAAAATCAATCCAGATGTATTACATTATTTTATTAGCCTAACAGCAAATTTTACATTTAAAGTAAACTCACCCACTCCTCCCCTCCTCCACATTGTGTACCATCTATACCACCCCTTAACACCCCAGTCAGATCTCACAATTGCTTTTGGGGTGTTATGTAAGTTAGCAGAAGCTCTGCATCCAGTGAAACAAAAACTGAGCCATATGCTTTTCCTCGTGTTTTATATTTTCTTGAATATTCTTCAAGTCTTGCTCTGAGGGAAAAAAAAAAAAAAAAAAAAAAAAAAGCAAATCTGATAATGGCAGCAGAGCCATAGAGCCATTTGTAATTCAGGACTGGAGACCTGCGTTTAACAAGTGGCTTATTCCTCCCAATCAAAGAGATTCCCTCATTTTTTGGAAAAGGGAAAAAAACTACTCTGGTATCCAGGATGTCATGTGTCTGCCTACCCACAGGCATTTGTCCACCAGCCAAGGAGGAAAACCTGCCCACTGGCAAATAGACAATGCTATTTGACAGACATCAAGGCTAATTCATCCAAGGACTAAAGCAGACAAACATTTTGCCCATGGCAATTGAAGAAGTTCCTGCCTCCCACAAACTTGCACAGAGTTCCTGCTCAGTAACTCTGCATCTCCACAGCTGACATGTCCTCCTCGCATCAACATGAACAGCCTTGATGCCCATCATGACATGGGAAGATTGTGTTGGACAACCCTCATCCTCAGAGTGGATTCCCTTAGCTTTTCCAAGAGTCCTGTCAGAACAGAGGGGCAAGAACAAGGGTGGAGGAGAGACCGTGAAAAGGAAACATCTGAAGATGTTGGCAACCCAACTAGATGAGCTCAGAAAGCCAGTCTAGTCACTTGGATGGCTTGATACTTGAAGAAGCCTTCTTTCTAACCACAACTTTCAAGAAACCAAAGCTCCCCAATATGCCCAGATGCATATCAGTGAAGGCTGAGTTGAGTTTTTAACACCCGAAAAAGACAAATCCACTTTAGGTAAACAAATCAGCTGTACTTTCACTGATGAGCACTCCGGTGCAGGTTCAGTGCACATTAGCATCAGAGGTGAGGCTGTGGCAGGCAATGGCTACTCTCAGTCAAAAACAGGGCTGGAGCAATAGTAGTCAGACTTCCCAAAGCGACTCAGTGGTTACAAAACCCTCTCATGAAGCAGGATATGGTGTCCTTCTCAAGCTGATGATTTAGACCCACTTTCCTCTTATGTCAGAATCACCCAACCATCCCAATGTGGTACTTCAGGCTGAGTCCTGGATGAACAGCAGATCTATCTTCTGGCCCCTGCATGCATAATTATTCACTTGAAAATACCACTGTGAAAGCTATACAAGCAGAGCAGGAGGAGGTGAAGAACTTCAGAACTCCTCGACAGTGCCAGCTGCCCTCCTACTTGCATTGCTCCCTTGTCCTGGGGACTAGCACAGCTGCCTGTGCTGGGGCTGCTTTGCTGGGCACCACCCATAGCTCCCCTTCTCTCCAAAATAGTCCCTCCACATGGCAGATATTTCTGCAACAGAGCTGTAAGTGATGTGAATGTGAAACTCCACCTGCTTCTCCAAGAGCTTCAGAAGATATCAAAGAGCTATGTGAAGATGTAAAAGTCCACATATCTCCATATTCTCGATATCTCCATACCCCTTATATTCAGTAACTTTCTCTGTGCAACTGTCCTTTATCAATTTTTTAGAAATGGGGTCACAGCTTTGTGAGCTTAGAGCCAATGTCACAATCCAAAATCTGTATCTCACCTTAAACTAAAACATATCACATTTTCATTTAAAGAATGGGATTGAAAATTTAATGCTGTTTTTCTGTTTAGTTCAAACTCTTCAAACATTGAAACATGCTACCTACTAAAATCATTACCTCTGCAATCCTGTCAGAAAAAAAACAAAAACAAACCCAACATTTTTTCATATATCTTTATATCAGGATTTAAACTTCTGTGAAATACACCTAATTCATAACTAAATGACCTTTTTGCGAGACTCCATAACAGCTCAAGGGCAGGTTTGGGATGAATGCAGAATTGCACAGCGAAACCAAGCACTTTGGGTTTCCCCAAAGAAAGTCTGGTCATATGGCCAGCAGCTGTGACAGAGCAGGATCCCTATGTAATGTAAAATGTAGTAATAATTACTTTTTCCTGTGCTCCCCAGTTAAACAACAAATAAATGATAACTTAGAAGAAAAAAGAAAGTAGTGTTTCTTTGTAAGAGCAAAAGAACTGGTGAAGATTCAGAAAAAAAAATCTGAATGAAAGAAAGAATACTTCAAATAGAAAAAAGAAGCTTTTGTACAGTCATACTTCCCCAGATGCACAGAGCTACTTGCAGTCTAGAATTACTACAGACAGTTATAATGAAACAATTACAAATGTGTAGTCCAAAGGTGAGATGATCCCCTTTCTTCCCCTGTTCCCTCTCTTTCAGCCTGCATCTGATCCAAGGAGCACAAGGAGTCTTGTGCCCTGCAGACAGGCAAGGCTATGAAGTATGGGAAAGAAAGTCACCTCAGGTTCACACCAAAATGCATCTCGGTGCAGGTTTCCCTACACAAACATAGCAGGGATTTTGTGTTCAGCAACACTGCTAAAAATAGGTATTTCTTTCATCTATTCTCCCAAGGCACACCCCTCTTGAGTCACTAGAGAAAAGGCAGCAACCCATCCCTGTCACACACAGTAGAAAGCGTAGAATGTGTTTGGACTGATTGAAAAATTAGAAGCAATAAGGAATATTTATCAACACCAGAAAACTCCTCTGGAACAACGAAAGAAAGACGTGGCAAGAGCTACCAGCTGGAAGAGGAGACAGAGTGAGTGATGACAGGACCTAAAATGGCTTGCAGTTGCTTCTGGGCTGCTGCAGTTACTCTTTGCTATATTTAAAGAGCCAATGGCCAGAACAGCCTTTTGGAAAAACATTTTTCTCACCAAGGTGCAACTCCGCTAGAGAATGTCGCTGTTCATTATGGGAAGGAGGCCTTGGGAATCCATTTCAAGCAAAGGGGCTGACACTGTGCAATAATATATCCAGTGATGCACCCCAACAGATTTATCTTGTCAATTGTTTTTTTTTTAAAGCTTCCTTTAAGCTGTATAAACAGCTCCTAAATTTTAGATGCAGAGAGCTACAGAGATTATACTGTCATACAACACCAGTGGCATTCTCCCACCCCTGTCCTGTGCCAGCCCCAAGGGATTCATAACCTTCATTCAGCACCTTTTTGTGCCCCACAAGTACTCTCTGGCAAGATCTTGATCCTCACCAAGGGCCCCAGAGCCACACAACACTTCTGGGAGCACATGGATTTTAGCTCTAGAGTCCCTCAGTCTGTTCCCTCAGTGGCCACTAGAGCAGGTCCTGTCACGTAGAAACAAAGTAGGACTTCACAACTGTGGTGCGGTAGTTTGTTCCTTTATCAGGACAAACAGAATCATATGTGAGATGAAAGCATGTGTTCCTCTTCCTATGGTACATCCCCTTTTCTATTGGGCACATGCAAGACCATAAATATGAACACAACAATGCCACAGCTTTTCTTCTCTTGTACCACTTCAGTTAGAATATGTCTCAGCACAGCCTGGTTTTGGCAGTTTCCTCTTCTCTCCATCTTTTAATGGTATCTCTATTTCTTTTCCTAATCAAAATGTCCAAGGCCAGAACAGCAGGAAGGAGTGACAACTGTAGCAGTAACAAATCTCAACTAGTGATGAGGCAGCAAAGTGCAAGGTGAATGCTGTTTGCTATAGTCCATGCCTGCCCAACACCCACTAAAGTCCAAGGATTCAGGATGTGATCTGTTCTGCTTAGACTTTAACTTGGGGTGGCATGCTGGAGCAGCATGAAGGGCTTGGATTTGACAGCAAAGTAACTTCAGGAGCATTTCTTATGAAAGTTGTGCTCAAGATGACAGAAACCTCAATCTTTTGGCCCTCTTCCCAAGAGGAACTGGCTAAATTAAGGCCTGTTTCAGTTGTGGATATAACCTTAAACCAAAACCACAGGGATCTGACTCAAAATCTGCCTGCCTGAAATTGAGGCAGCTGGAATTCAAAGCTGGAATTCAAAGACTTTCAAAAGGAAGATTCAGGTTTGCTAAGGAAAACTTAAATTTGTCAAAACCAAACAAACACACCTCAGTAGTGAGTTCTGAGCCCATCCTCTGCCTTTCAAGGCCTCACATTCTCCACATCCCTTCAAAAACACAATTACCCAAGTGCCTGCTTGCACGGAGACTAGACCGGACAGAAAGAATTGGTTATGGCCATCATTTTGCTTTCCTGAGACTAGCNAGATGTACCTCAGCTTGGTCAGGCACTGGCAGTGGTCATCCACTGGTCAGAGAGCTTCATGGGGGAGCTCAGTTGCTAAACTTCTCCCCAAAGCCCACAGGTTGTAGCAGAGACAAGAAATATCCTCAGTCTTGTTCATCAGGCATAGCTGGACTGAAAAGATGGTTAAAAAAAAAAAAAAGCTTGCTACAGCTTTGTTAAAAGCAAACTTTGGACTTTAGAAGTGGTTTAGGAAAGGCTGCCCTTACAGCCCCCTCGGTATCCTGTGCTTGTGGGAAGTGCAACGATGTTGGATGAAGTCTGCATAGCTCTAAATCTCCTGCAAACACCCCACTGGATCACAGCCAGGTGAGAACAAGGACTGAGGTAGAGAGCTGGAGGCTACATCTTTACATCCATGCAGGAGGGCATGAAGTCCTCTTTTTTTAATCTCAAACAGATGGACTTGACATCGAATGCACTGCACCCTTCATTTGATAATACCTAAACAAAACGACTCTTACTCCCAAAGGCTGAAAACATGGATCTTAATTGTAAGTCTGCATTATGTCCAGTGGGAACTGTTACTAATTGCAGTTAGGGATGGACCTGCTCTAAACCTGCTGCATGCATTTCAAACACACCCCAGACTCTCTTTACAGAGCTGCAAATGCAAGCAGAGTGAGAATACAGGTTCAGCCTCTGTATTTCAACTTGGATTCATTCCCTATATTTCCACTTGGATCTATTTCTAATTTTAACTACATCCACTGTAACATTTAGGGTTTGTTTTCCCTTTTTTGAAATAGTATGGCTCTGAGCTCCAGACACCAATGTATTTATGTCTCTGTAGCCAAGGGTGAAAAAGCCAGATGAAGCTGGCTGAAATTCTCGCCTAACATGAGGTGAATGATGTTTCAGTGACACAGTGACTTTGACATAGGGCTCGCAGTCCAACAGCTTATTGCATTTCTCTTTAGGCTGTCATTCTGCCAAAGTTTGATCAGAGAAGAGCACCCAGGGTAGCAGCAGCTCCTTAAGGGTACCACAAAATTCCAGTGGCCAACATACAGCACGATTAAACAAACAATCATAAGGGAACAACCCTTCTAGGGATGGGATTATGATAATCCCCCCTATCCGAATCACCTAAGGCTGCAAGATTGCACTTATAATGATTGGCTAACTATAAAGCCTGTCTCTTGGGTTTGGTTTAATTAGAAATCTGAAGCAAAAATTACTACATTATTTTCTTTTTTTTAACACATCCAACACGCACAGGAAACTACGAACACAATGTTTTTCATATTGTCCTGTACAAAAGAGTTACAGTGACTTCGCTAGGACACCTCCCAGCAATTTATAAAATGAACTATACTATTTGTAAAAAGAAATCCCAATCCCTAATAAGAAATTTGACCCATTACTATACATCTCAGCATTAAGTAAATATAAAGTGAATTTACTGATGTACTGTCCAATAACCACTGAGAATAATATGGCCTTATTGATCTCCTAAATTTTCTTACATCTCTTATCTTCCAGGATCATGTCTTTAGGGCAAGAACTATTGTTTTGTTCTGTGATTTTTCAGCAGCTTGTAGTTCCTGTCCACACCATGACACTACAGTGACAGTGTTGTTATTACATAGTATTGAACCATGGTATTGTTACTTAGTAATATAAAAACAGACACTTACCTAGTTTGACAAGCATGTATTAGTACCATCCAGCCTACAAAATTGTGTGACTCTACTGCTACTAAAGTACATTAATTTGTTCACATGTAAAGCACTGATGGAAGTAATATTCTGGAACTGGCTTCAGTTGCCCTATATGCAACATTTACTTCTCCCTTCAGCCACTGACTTCAAGTTCTCAGGCCTAAAACTTCCATGCTTCGTCCACTTTAGTTCCTGGCACTTCAGCTGTTGCACAAAGTATTGTGTTAGAAAACATATTTCCTTGACAAGTCTGTGATACTCCAGACAAACTGAGAATTGTCCTGGGATGAGGTGTCATGCGCTTCCACACTTGGGAAATTCAGTTTTATGTCTTTAGATGTAATTTTTTGACACCAGGTGGTACCTCTGTGTACTTCCATACATACAGATTGTGTATTGCTTCCTCTAAAGATAAAGGCTACAGCATTTTTAATAGGTGCTCTGTGCAATCCTGCCTGTGTTTGACACATACTACACACTTATCTCAGTCTAAATCAACAGGCAATACCTGTCATATAGGCTAACCTACAGATCATCTAAAACTTACAGTTCTTAGTCAAGAAAACACATGGTTTATATAAGAATTTTTTAAAGAAAATAGTAGGAATGCAACCAGCTTTAGCAGGATCTTCATCTCTGTCACACCTATTGAGGAATTAGTCATAAATATTATTGTTTTCCTTGTTTCACTAGAGGACATTATGA
The DNA here is from genome assembly GCA_013400695.1 of Neodrepanis coruscans. Taxonomy (NCBI): domain Eukaryota; kingdom Metazoa; phylum Chordata; class Aves; order Passeriformes; family Philepittidae; genus Neodrepanis; species Neodrepanis coruscans. The sequence goes on along the minus strand of VYZS01092551.1, from coordinate 1,646 downwards.
GGCCATGGTAAGTGCTCCAGGGTTGGGCTGCATGAAGCAATGGATTAAATCACACTTCAACTAAAAGTTTTACTGCAAATATGGGCTGTGAGAAATGTTGAGAAATGATAGTGTTTTTGTGATCCAAAAGTTTTGGAAAGAAATTTGTTCAGAGCCCACCTAATGTAAAGAGCAACCATGCCTTAAGCGTGAGCTGCAGCCTCTGGGTAGACTGGGCCATCTGGTTACCAACATAGCAGAGCTAGGTGTTGGCTGCTTCTTCAGTCCAAATGATCAGGAATAGCAGCAAGCCAAGCTACATGACTGCATTCAACACAAAACATTTGCCAACACATAAACATTTACCACATTGTCAACAGGACCATGACATGGTACCCATCCATTCATCTCTTGAATACATGAGTGCAGCTCAAACAGGAGTCTCCAAGCCATTTCAAGAGGTTAGATATGCACTGAAGTTGCGGTTTTTTTGTTGGTTTGGGTTGGGGTTTTTTTTCTGTTCCAGAGAATAGAACTGGCTTGGGTACAAAAATCTTATCTCAATACAAAGATGAAAGTATTGTTTTAAATGGAGTGTCTTCTTGAAGATCCTGGGACAAATAGATTACGTAATTTCTTGGAGGGAATTAGAGATCTTTCACAGTAGCTCTTACACTACTGGCTGCATGTGCACCAACTGCTAAAACAGGAGGTTAGAGAAGATAAGAAATCAAATCAATCTGAATTAAAATTAAAAGTTCCCAAACTGATTGCAGGAGTTAGGCTGCGATCTTATTTACATGGGTGTTAATCTGGATAAACTCCAGAAGCTGCCTAGAGGATAAGAATGTTGCAGGACTTAAACTGTGATTGAGACCCAAATCTAAACTATT